>JBAMAV010000977.1:0-18334 GCA_037043315.1 Amiota communis
ATTAACGAACTTCACTTACAGGGAATCAATTGTGTTAATTTTTTTAGATAAAAGGTCGATCAGTGAACTTTGTACTATTCGTGAGGTATCAATGTAATCTTCGGTTAAATGATGTTTTAATTCAAAAACGTATGCTAGAAAATTTACTTTATCATTCCGAGTTGAGAAATTTTTATCATTGAAGCGAAAACTTGGAATGTGCTGTATTTTGTTTTAATAGCTTTTGCGATCTTCCAAAAAGGATTAGAGTTCTTTTCAACTGTAGACAATTTGAGATTTCAGCTAACATTACTAAGTTCAGACGTTTTGTGACGAATTTCATGATTTAAGTAATTAACCATGGGCTTATTAATTGGTTGTGAAGTCCGAAACCAAAGTCTCTATGCTGCTGATGCTGATGCTGGTTGGCAGTTTTCGGGTAAATTGTTTATTTTGCTTTCTAGGTATGGACTGTACCATAAGGTCATCTATATCCTGTCTGAGGTGATCAACCATCCTGTCCACCATATATTTTGTTGTATGTAGTCCTAGAGGGTTACTAAGTCTGTATTGACCATTCCTACCAAGAAATCGTTTGAATTTTTTTCAATTTGCTTTACCATAATTTAGGTAAGTTTCATTCAGTTTACATACGATTGGAAGGTGGTCTGAAGAGAGGTCTGAGTGGATTACCATTGTAGCTAGCAGGTATATACGTTGGATCTCTGGAATACAAGATGGAAAACTTACAATAGGAAATCAACCCAAGAAGGATGTTTCCCCAACATTTTGCCCTCTCACAGTTCCATAGCCTGTTTCTACGGTTTAAGTCCCCTCCTACGACGTAGTTTCCCTTAATAAGAGTCAGCGTTAGAAGGTCAACTTTAAACATGTCCCTTTTGTGTTTAGTTATGTCAGACGAATTACATACGGAGTTTGGACATCCAGGTCAATACTGATTTCTCTATCTACGTTTTCGATGAAGTGGGTATTTATGTTATACCTATTTCACACTGAGCAAGAAGGCTATCATTGACTGCGCCAAAGATGTAATACTCTTCACGCTCCTCCGGGTTGCATCCAAACTTCCTTTCTTAGCATCACCATATTCTCTCTGGTACAGTTTGAGTATCAACAAAGAACACAGTTTGAGTTGCATTGTATTTTTATTGTACTTATACTCTTTATAAGTTTGTCATTTAATGTGAGTTTGTATGGGAGGTACCCTTGCTGGTAACCCTAGGATTATGAAATTTACATGGCTGATGGATACGGAACAGAAACTTATAGTGTCAAAATTTAAATTCAATAAGTCAAAAACAAACAACTTTTTCTAATAAGTACATTAATTTAAAAAGGTGTTTGTATGGGACGCTATAAATTTGTATTCCGTATCCATCAGCCATACCAGGAGGGGTGACTAAAAAAAAATGCTATTACTGGACGAACATAACGGTACCAACCCCCCACCCGTCGGACCTTCGTGGGGGAACTACTAGCCATTTCAAAAACGTCGGTCCTTTCTGACTCTCCCTGTACATGTATAATTCTATATTTTATATTAGTTAATAATGTAATGTGTAGATGCAGATGTACCCTCCTGAAAGTAATCCTGGCGGCGTCCATACCGATTACGCTAGTATATAGATAAAAAATTGTTGCAATAAATTTAAATTTACAAATGAAAGAAAATCTCGATAGAATATAATTATATACAGATCTTGACGAAAATACTTAATTTTAAGTAGAAATTTGAATTTTTCTATAAAAGAAATTCTGAAAAGCACCTAACTCTAAGTTAAATATTGTATTTGATTAGACTTGTCATGCTCCTTTCTTAAGAAGTTTGGACTCGTTATTTCGAATAGGGCTAGTATTGGCAGCAAGATCACCGGCGAGTTATGAAGGAAGCCTGACACACTATTTTGTTCGTTACCTCAAGATTTTCGTTTGTAAATTTCTTTTGTAGGAAAATACACTTTATACTTAGAATAAATTAAAAAAAAATTTTGTATATTATCGCGACAAGCTTTTATATCATAGACAACTGTATAATTAAACAAAATTATAGGTTTGCTTTGGTTCCATTTAGATCAAAGATTTTTATCTTTTTTTTATAGTATTTAAAAAAAGTATTTATTTAAAAGTATTTTGTTTACCATTCATTTTTATTTTTTAGTTTTCGCTGGACATGCTGCTAAGTCTATTTAATTCAATCAATGCGTCATTGTTGTAAGGTCACTTGCATGTTAATTTTCTACAAGGAGTGACTCGACCCTACCTAAAGCTACATATGCTTGGCCAGAAGCGAAGAGCTTTTAGGCTAAATAGACAATGGCATGGTCGAAAGCTCAGAATAATATATTTGCCAACAATCTTCGTTCGGCAGTGCCGTGACTATATTTTGCTAGAAATTTTAATGTAATGTATCCAAAGACACTATTCACCAAAACTCTGCACTATGGGAAAAAAAGTCGGTTTTTTTTTTAAATTTATTTTTTAAAATTGAAGTTACTAATTCATTATAAATATCCTGATGAGGAAAAAAATGCCTCATAATGTATCAGGGTGGCAACACTGTAGTAGAATAGCTGTAATGAAGTCAGCTGTTCGAAGCACATCGTGTAGTGTCAATTTTTGATGGAAAAATTTGCAAACTTTGTGCTTAATCTACATATATATTAATACGGTGACAAGACTCTTTTCATCCCGTTTTACATTACTAGGTACTCATCACTAGATTGCTATTGTGTAATTTTTATGCAAATATATTAATGTTAATGTTGTAATAAAACAGGTGAGAAAACAAAAGCGTTTATAACAACAACAACTAGCATTGAAAACACCATACGGCTCCACCAACGAAGTTGCGGAATGAGACAACAAAATTATTTTTCAAGCGAATATGTACATACCTACGAACGATTGATTGTGTACATAGAAACGAAAACAACAACAATCAAGAATGAGAAAACAATATCGCGCACTCTGTCTGACAGCCTTCGTTCACCGCTTCTTAACCTTCATTGCGAGCAACCAGATTTGTGTTTCACAATTAATGGGCGATCGTAGTACATTATTATTATTATAACTTAATTTTAAATAGTCTGTTATTGTTTTCCGTTGTCCAATTGTAAAATTTTTGTAAATGTATTATTTTAGATTACCACTAACAATTTTGTTTTTGTTTCGTGGAGTAAAACATTTGAATGACAATGCATTGCAAAAAGTTAAAAATGGCAAGTGTGCAGATTGTTGTAAAACTAAGCATTTTGGTGACTTTTTGCTCCTTTTCGTATAAATCTCGTTTATCCAGTAACACGCGTGTTTGGCCATGCAGCGCTTCTTGACATTTGGCACAGCAACAGCAATGCCCTAAAATGCTATATCCTCAAAATGTTTAAATAATGTTAGCTGTATACTTTAAGTTTTAATAAATATATTTAAAGCGTTATATTCTTACTCATTCTTTAATAAAAACTTCAGAAACATCGAAATTAAGTAAGTAAAATTTGTCTCAGGTTAAAAGCTTTTAAAACAACAAAGTTAGTTTAAATCGGTCAGATCACTTACAAGGCAACTATATGATAAAGTAATCCGATTCAAGTGAAATTTTTTAAGATCATTAAGATACCCTTAATACATGTTTACGTGGCCTCTGTAGCCTAGCGGTAAGCACACTAGACTACTAACCCGGAGGTCGCATGTTCGAGCTCCAGTGGTGACGAACTTGATCCTGCACTTTTTCCATCTTCCTAATTTTCCCCGTCATTCTATAACCTCCTAACCCCAACAACGCTTCCTATTTACATCCAAAATCACATTTAATCCCCCACCAATCTGCTCGCAATAATAGGCGCACTTTTGTGCAATGCAGCTGCAATAAAATTGAGAAGAAGAACAAGAATGAGCAGTTGAGTGGTGCACAGCAGCGACAGCAAGGGGAAGCGGTCATAAAATATACTACGCACCACAACACTTTAGCGAAGTCCCCCCAACCATTTGCGCTCAACTTCCGTCCAACATCAGCAATAACAAATTTAGGCACAGATGGCGCTTCAGGCGGAAACGTTGTTCTCAAGCGACGTCAGATGGCAGCCCCATCACTTGAGATTGTTAGCGGTAGGCTAATCACTTACCCTAGTGAAATCAAAAAACGATTACTGTAACCAACACAATGAGCAAGGGCAGCATTTGGCCGGTTAAAATCGGTGTGTGCAAATTCCCAAATCTCCAGACGCACGAAATTGCGAATATTCTCCGCATGCGTAAAATCGATGCTACTATACGGAAGCGAAACATGGCTGGTCTCGAACTCCATCACGCAGAGACTTGAAGCTTTCGACAACTAGTGTTTAAGGATCATATGCAGAATATTCTTGCCTAAAACTATTTCCAACGAGGCACTATGGCGTCTAACAAATGAGGATCCTATACTGAAACCGATTAAGCGTAGCAAGTGGCACTGGATTGGCCACACGCTAAGAAAGCAGCCAGAAAACATCACGAGAATGTCGCTCGAATGGAACCCACTAGGGAGCAGAAGCCGCGGCCGGCCAACACTTGGAGAAGATCAACCTTGCGGGAACTAGCGCTGATGTCAACATCACATGGGATGGCTCTAAACCAACAGCCCAGAATCGTGTGCGATGGAGAAACCTTGTGGAGGCCCTATGCTCCAATTAGGAGTTGAAAAGGAACAAAAAAAAAAAAAATTACATGTGTACACCAAATTTGGTATGTATATATTCATTTTTAGACTTTATCCTAAAAAACCGACTTTTTTTTGGATAAATCTACATTATACCGCAACATGACCTTAGCTCCAACGAATATTTCTAACTCCTTCGGAAGCCCTTCTGTGTTGTTTATATCGGATGGTATAATATCATCATACTTAAAACCGTTTTGCCATTATTTCGATTACGAAAATGTTGAAGGACAGTTTGATTATGATTATATACTTATTGACAAGTGGAATAAATCCGCAAGGCTTCATCAACTAAAAACTCTCCAGTTGGTTATTTTTTCAAGCCAAATTATTAAAACAGCAAAATGTTCTGACTGAAGTTCACCAACTAGTAACGCATTCAGGAGGTCTAAGATGAAGCTTCTGTTGTCTCATGGTTTCGGTCAATTAATAATAGGGGCAATGTTTCCTCGAAATTTTATTTTGACATACAATTTGTTGTTGGGCTAAAAAAATAGAAAGAGAGCGCGCTGCATTGATAAAGGACGCGCTGCATTTGTCCAGTCTATATAGTTTTTATAGTCTTTGTTGGTAATTTCCATATTCGAAAACTTAAAACACCACACAAAATTGTTTTGGTGGCGATCACACCTCAACCGCATTTTAAGTGAGTATACTTACAGTCACATAGTAGATACATAGTAAGTTAAATAAAAGCTAATGTAGCAATAATTAAGGGGTCGACAACATACCGAATAAAGTGACACGGTGTTGTACAATAACACTGTGGAACAAATTCAGGTTAGCAAAAGTTAGGTCCATTCTGAAAGTGGCGGGTGAAAATAGAGGCTAAATTAGAAGACCCGTATCGCGCCGTTTGTTTATGTTAGTTCGAATTTTTTTTTAATCGACCTTCGAAGTTTGCAGTCAAATGCCGATTTTCAGCATATTGCTTATATAGTTTTTTGGCTATAACTCGTCGACTAATTGATATTTTTTCGATCTGTTAAAATAAATTTTCCAACATTTTGCTTCATAAGTACCCCAAAAATTTTCAAAATCAATTTTTTCAAAAATTTCAATTGTTGCACAGGTCTCTAGCAATAATTTGGCGTTTACAGATCGAAAAAATATCAATTAGTCGACGAGTTATAGCCAAAAAACTATATAAGCAATATGCTGAAAATCGGCATTTGACTGCAAACTTCGAAGGTCGATTAAAAAAAAATTCGAACTAACATAAACAAACGGCGCGATACGGGTCTTCTAATTTAGCCTCTATTTTCACCCGCCACTTTCAGAATGGACCTAACTTTTGCTAACCTGAATTTGTTCCACAGTGTAATTTTACTTGACGCATTGAATATAATATATTTTAATTATTGTTACTTCTAATATAAAATATATATCTATGTTACAGCAGAGCATCAAAGTGAGTAAACGGCCTTTTAGACGGTCAGTTCTGTCTTAGTCTCCGCCCATGTTATCGCTTCAGAAATCGAAATGGACTGACAAAAAGCTTGTTTTTACACGGTTAATCCAAATCTTTAGTGTTGTCAATCGTATCAGTTATTTGTACAACAGTGAACACTGTTTGTTTACATAATGCTCGTATTTTTTTATTTTAAAAGTAAACAAATGTGGTAATATAATGACTCATTATTGCAATTGGCCTAGCGCTGAAGAAAGTGCGGAAAAAGTGAAGCCAATGAAGTAAATTTATTTATTTATATAAAATAACTTTCAACTAGTTAGTCGCATGTATATTTAATGAACGAACTTCGCTTAGAACCATCGTCCTTAGCCTTTTTGTCATACTGCTGGTATTTTTTTATTACTTTTTCTGTTACTATTTGTGGAGACGTGCATCTTTTTTATCACATAAGCAAGGATAACTTTTATAAACATATATAAACTTTTAAATAAATTCATGATCCATAGCATACATTTTATTATTTTTATTTCTTTATTAACTCGTGATAGTATAATTCTTACATTTTTGATGATTTTACGCTTATGTAGAGTTTAGTTTCTTTGACAACTTAACAACTAAGAAGATAGATTTGAATTCATAAAAGTCATTTGCAGTTGCTTACTTATTTACATTTATCCATATGTCATCAGTCCATTATTCTGTCATCGTTTCGGTTATCGGTGAGGATTTCGAGTCGATAATGGACTGAGACTGAACTGACCGTCTAAAAGGCATTTAATGTTAACAGTTATTATCGTTTATCGATTTGGCAGTACTAGATTTTGTTGAATGGTGTTGAACACTACAGTGACGCTCCCAACGTTCTTTTCGGCGGTGGGAAAGACGTGGAATGTGGGCAGATCTGTGCGTGGGAAGAATAGTAGGTTATGAGAAAAACGTAAACGATATCGCACAGACCTGTCGTTTTTTTGGAGCTTCGTACTAAAAATAAATATTTAATTCGTTTTGGTGTCATAATTAATTCACTCCATCATAGACCTGTCGTTTTTTGGTATTTTGAATATGTTTGTTTTAAAGAGTTGGATGGAATTCATGAACAAGCGTAAGATTGCCTCTGAGTCATGGTATTCTAGATCCAATTGTTTTAAAATTGGATAGAATGTGAACAAGCGTGAGATTGCCTCAGAGTCACGATATTCTATGTGTAATTTTGAAATTGGATAGAATGTGAACAAGCGTAAGATTGTCTCTGAGTCATGGAATTCTAGAACCAATGTTTTGAAATTTGATAGAATTTGAACAAGCGTAATATTGCCTCTGAGTCATGGTGTTCTAAATTTCATTGTTCGAAGATTGGCAAGTATGCATGTATAAGCGAAGAAATGCCACTGAGCAATAATACTTGACGATTCTGTTTCTGTTTCCAAGCCTCTGAGTCCGTCTTCCAATTTGTTGCAAAGTTGCACGGAAGTAGATAAATAAAGCAAACATAGTTGTTACAAGAAAGATGAAGATTGTACATGAATTGTGGTTTTTTGTAATGTTGTGAGTGAAACTAAAAAGGTTTTGTCTTGCTGAAACAAATGTTGCTAGGACGGACGGAATGAAAATCATGTAGTTGATTTGTTTACGCTCTTCTTTTTTGATGATTTGTTTATGACATTTCTGTTAAATGAAGTCATTACAGAAAAAAATAAAGTTAATTGTTGAGAAATGATCATTGATTCATCGAGAGCAATGAAACTGCAGGATGGCCATGTTAGAGCAAAGCAACCTAATGAGTAAGGTTTGCACCTGTTATCGTTAATCGATTTGGCATTTTTTGAATGCTGTAGAACACTGAAGTCACGCTCCACACTTTTCGGTGTTGTAAAAGACGTGCAAGGAGGGCAAGTCTGTGCGTGGGAAGAAGAAGACGGTTTTCTGGAATAAATTACCGATAGCGCACAGAACAGTCGTTTTTGGCCCCTTAAAAAAACATTGAGTATGTGTTTGTGGTCGTTAATTAATTACCTCAGTGAAAAATTTAAAACTGGTGCAATCTTCTATTCAATTATTTTGGTTTTTATACTCTTCACGGGAGTGAATAGTATTATAAGTTTGTCATTAAGTTTGTAACACACAGAAGGAGACATCGTAGACCACATAAAGTATATTTATTTGTGATCAGCTCGATGAGACGAGTTGATTTAGCCATGTCCCTCAGGCCCTGAGTTTATGAGCTAAATAGCTGAAATTTCGCACATAGGTTTCTTTTTACCATACGCAGTTTGTCGGAATCAGCCGAATCGGGCCATTAGGGGGTACCTCCCATACAAAACTCCCTTTAAATTAAAGTTCTTATTAAAAAAAGTTTTTTGTTTTTTGACATATCGAACTGAAATTTGGATACTATAAGTTTCTGATTTATGTCCATCAACCATTCAAATTTCATGATCCTAGGAGCGGTACCTCCCATACATACCCCTTTTCAATTGAAGTTCTTATTAGAAAAAGTTTTTTGTTTTTTGACGTATCAAACTAAAATTTGGACAATATAATTTTTTGATTCATATTCATTAACCAAGTAAATTTCATGATCCTAGTGTTACCAGGAGGGGTACCTCACATACAAACCCCCATTTAAATTAATGTTCTTATTAGAGAAAAGACAATTTAGTGATGCTGAGAAAGGAAGGTTGGATGCAACCCGGAGGAGCGTGAAGAGTATTACATCTTTGGCATAGCCAATGATAGCCTTCTTTCTGGTTTTTTCCTAACATGGTTTCCACTAGATTTGTAAAGGAGGTCATATTAGCGGAGGCGGAGTTGGGTTTACAGAGAGAAAAAAATTCGTTTTTTAAGATTTGTTACGAAAAAGTGTACCTATTAGTACTACAATTATATACTATATTTACATACTATAAAGTTTGCACTACAAAATACAATATACTTATATTTAGTATATGTCTCATTGGTAATAAAAATTGATTAGTGACAAATTAATTTTAATGTACAATAATTTTGCTGCTTTGTCGCCTTCTAATCGATTTCTTAATGGCTCATTAATTAAACGGGCTCTGCTAAAAAGTTGCTCGCTTGGAACTGACCCTGGCGGCGACGATAAGTAAGCACGTACGATGGGAAAAAAAGGTTGAAATTTTTTGTTATATTTCCACCATAATAAAGGATCTTCGTTTAGTGGAAGCCGGTTTTGTGTATTATAATCATTTAATAATGACTTCCATATGATGTAAGTAGTGTTGTCATTTGTATCTTCCTCTTCGTCACTGCTGTTTTTCAGGATGTCTGCAAGATGTAAGTAGACACTCTTCGTTGGCGGTGAAATCTGGGCGCTCGTACACGGTTCATGGTCAACTCGATTTCTAGGTCTCTTGATGACAGAAGCTCCATCCCCATCAGCTTCAATTGAAGTTCTCGCAACACCCAAGTCATGCAGCGTTGACAAACGCAATAGTTCAGATTAAACTTTATCCTTCACAATTTCATTGAAAAATTTCATGTTGTACCTTGGGTCCAAATATGTAGCCATCGAATACCACGTATTGCTTGGAATGCCACAAAATCTTTTATCGATATCATCAATTAGTTTTTGATAACGATTTCAAAATTTTTATCTGTGCCAGATTTGTTGCATTATTTTTGCAAGTTTTGCTTCAGTACATGTATCATCGGGATCACTGATTATATGCACACATTTGTATCGCTTAGATTCCTTGTAATTTTTTCAAAAGAAGTCAGTATTGCCACTATTTTACTGAGATACAATCATTCTTCTGAAAAAATTTGAGGAATATTATGTTTGCTGGCATACAGGCAAATCGAGTCTTTAATTTTCAGCAGCCGCTTGGCCATATGGAAAGTACTGTTCCATCTGAAATATAAAATTAGTAAAAAAAAAATTATTTTATTGTAACTGCCAATCTTTGAAAGCAAAAGAACCTGCTAACGCAGTCCTGAATCACTCGGAGTCCATGTTTATTTAATTGTTCTGTTTGGATTTTAATCAGCTCATCTTGGGCTATTTGAAAATGACTAAAATGCCTTGCTATTTTTTTGCATTTTACAATTAATTCTTTAACTTCACTGGTATCGAGGGCAGAATGAACACACAGTTATATTTGATGGACTGTGCAACTCACTTCATGAACATTGGCCAAATGCATTGCCTTGACCATATTTGATCCTCCATGAAGCAATGTAATTGGTCGTCTATGATGTTTCACTCCAGCAGCATCTTTTTAAAGTTTTCACAAATAATGTCGCCGGTATGGCGGTCATGAAGTTAACAACACTTTAAAACATTCTATTTCCTTTTAAATTGTTCGTTAATCCCATGGGCCGCTAAGCTGAAAAGTGACACATTAGCACTTGCTCAGACCATATATCAGTCGTGAATGAAGGTTTTTGGAATTATTTGAGTATTTGTCCGATTTTTATTGCCATTTTCGTATATATTTCATCGCATACATGGGCAGTAAAACACTGACGTTCCCTTAATTGGTAATAAAACACCCTCAACAAAATTAAATGACAGGTTCTTAAAGCAATCATTTCTCCAATCAAATTGTCCATTTTGTTTTGCTTTAGCATGTGATGCATTCCACTTTTTGACTTCTGTATAGATTCTTCCATAGTAATTTGCCTTTTTGTAGTTTGTACTTACCGCAATGGTGTTGCTGACTTCGTCTCATTTAATTTCACGTTTTTTCTTTGTTCTTCCATTGCACATAATTCCTCATATATTTCTGTATGCTTGGATTGTAATGCCCTTTCAATGATGTTGTAGTCCGACCTTTCCTCGAATAATTTGTGTTGCACGTTTTGCATTTTGCATAGTTTTCATCCACTTTTACAAAATACTCCCAAATTTCACTTGTTTTCGGATTCATTACGCGATTTTATCAAATATAATATTAAATAAGTAACATAAAGCTTTTTACTTTGTTTTAGCAGAGACTAGACAACTAGAGCTGTGAAACTATCGATGGCAGTATCGATAATTATACTCTTCACGGGAGTGAATAGTTTTATAAGCTTGTCATGAAGTTTGAAACACTCAAAAGGAGACATCACATAAAGTATATATATTTGTGATCAGCTCGATGAGACGAATTGAATTGTCCGTCCGTATGTATGCAAACTAGTCCCTCAGTTTTTGAGCTAGAGAGCCGAAATTTTGGGTTTCATTTTACCATACGGTGCACATTTGTCAGAATCAGCCGAATCAGACCACTAGGAGGGGTGCCTCCCATACAAACCCCCCTTTAAATTGATGTTCTTATTAAAAAAAGTTTTTTTTTTTTTTTTACGTATCGAACTGAAATTTGGAAAAGTCTCTGATCCATATCCACCAACCGTGTAAATTTCATGCTCCTAGGGTTGCCAGGAGGGGTACCTCCTATACAAACACTCCTTTAAATATATGTTATTATTAAAAAAAATTTTTGTTTTTCGACTTGTTGAACTGAAATTTGGACACTATAAGTTTCTGATTCATATTCATCAACCATGTAAATTTTCTGGTCCTAGGGTTACCAGGAGGTACCTCCCATACAAACCCAAATTAAATGTGAAAGTTATAAAGAATGAAAGTACAATAAAATTGACTGATGTGATGCTAGGAAAGGAAGGTTGGATGAAACTCGGAGGAGCGTGAAGAGTATTACATCTTTGGCATAGTCAATGGTAGCCTTCTTTCTGGTTTTATTTTGAAGTCACTAGCGATGGTTTTTAACCACTTTCGACACTGCCGGGAATTTAGGCAAGTGGAAAATAATTCGCTATGTAAATTAAGACATAATTTATACATTTATATATATATTTTTTTTAGATAATTGGATATTTATAAACTTAAGTCTAAGCGGTTTTAAGTTATAGCGTGAAGTAACCTGATTGTTTGTATACTCGAGTTGATATGTTTCTTTTTATCAACAAAAATACTCCAACGATCTCAGACAATGCCATAATTTTGTAAGTTTGTTTTCTTTAAACACCTTTATATAAATCAGCAAAGAATGATATTTTTGAGTTGTATTTAATTTTTAATTCCCGTGAACTACTATTGTCATATTATAACATGAATATAAGTATTACAATAAAAATATACTTTAAATTTTACCATAAATATTGGATCGACTATCGTTAGTTTGACAGCTCTATAGGCAACTCTCTCTCTCTTTCTATTAATAAGTTCGTCTGATTAATCTTTCGCAACAACAATTGCACACAAATTTCTTTGTCTTCTTTCGCGTATTTGGCTTTTGTTGAGTCAGGGATGTGAGAGGGAATGAGAAATGTGAAGCCGCATGTAATGACAAAATGTAAATTTTTAAAACTCCGTTAAAAAAAATGCGGAGGCGGATGCGGAGGAACGATTTCTTGCGGATGTTCTGCGGATGAGGATGCGAATTCCGTTACAACCTGAGTTTCCACAGCCTCAATAGACGTGTAAAATGTCGTCTCGAGAGCAAAGTGAGGTTAAGAATAAAGCGGCGTCTTTACGAAAAGAAAAATATGATCAAAATTTTGCTATCACGGTGGAAGCAATTGACAAATTTTTGCAAACTACCCAGCGTGAACGTGACAATAAGGATTCAGTTGATTTTCCTTTTTTCAACGAAAAAACTTTAAAAATATATCGCTATCAAAGACATTCACTCCAGTACTAATTAATAGATAATTGCATCGTTGTTTACTTGATACTGGCTCAGATTTTTCGTTAATTAGATTTGATATAGCAGACAAAGTTTCACTAGAAAGAGAGCCTTACTTTCTTTTGGTGGAAGGAATTGGCAGGGAGTCAGTTTTACTAACGGAAATGATTGAAGTGGCAATTGTTTTTGAAGAAATAACCGTAGAAGTTAACATTCATGTGTTTGATGAAAAGTATTTGCAATATAATATTATTGTAGGCAGAGACGTTCTAAAAGACCCCACCTTGACGATCGTAGTAAATGCTGGTGGTTCCACACTGTAACGAAATGATGCGGTGTTATGTACTCAGAACTAAGCAACTTACGAACCGCGTTCATACCCACAAATTTTAAGTACCGTGTTGCAAAAGTAATTACACAATTTTATAAATGGCATTCCTATTTTACGAGTGTCCACTGGTTCCCTTAGTATTCGTTTGCAGTTGTGAATTATAGACCTATCGGATGGCTCACAGCGAGTGACAACAAACGGCAGAGATAATTGGAAATCTGATGGCACTTGGCATTATAAGGGAAAGCAGTCCTTTGACTAGTCCTTTAATCCTTGTTAAAAAGAAAAATGGCACCTATCGACTTTGTGTTGACTACAGAGCATTAAACAAAATAGCAACTAAGGATTGTTATCCGTTACCAAGAATTGAAGATCAGCTGAATGAATAAACTGGAAACAAATTATTTGCGTCACTCGATAAGTCATCCGCTTTTCATCAGATTCCGATAGCGGTAGATTCAATAAAGAAAACCATATTTGTGACACCTGACAGTCACTTTAACTATGTTTGCATGTCTTTTGGACTTGCCAATGCACCCGCTATTTTTCATTGGGCAATCAATACGGCAATGGGCAAGTTAAAGAGTAAAATAGCCTTAGTTTATTTGGACGATGTTTTAGTACTCTCTAAAACTATTGAGGAAGGAATTTAGACACTTGAAACTGTTTTGAAGTCCACCAGTTAGTGTTAAACAGGTGCGACAGTTTTTTGGTTTGGTTGGTTGGTGTGAATTAAACGACCGATTCCGTTGGATGTTTTACACGCTGCTATTTTGAGACCGTTTGACGGAAAATATCATCGCTATAATTTCATTATCATTGATGCTTTTACAAAGTTTGTGCGTTTATTACCCTGCAAATATCATCAAGCTGCATGAAGCAGAAGAAGATGAAGATGTTTTATAATTATATAATGCTTTTCGGTGCACCTCGTAAGCTCATAAGTGACCGAATTTTTGTCTTGACGCATGATCGTTATTAGCTTAAGAGAGGTGGTTCCAATAGTGGTAGCTGCAAAAGAGCTCACCCGACCAATATGTAAAGAAGCGTCTCAAGAAGTTATGAGTAAATAAAGAGAACAAGCTTAAGATTGCCTCTGAGTCATGCTATTTAGAATATATTGGTTTTGTAAAGTTGGATGGAATTCATAAACAAGCGTAAGATTGCCTCTGAGGCTTGGTATTCTAGATCCAATTGTTTTGAAATTGGAAAGATTTTGAACAAGCATAAAATTGCTGAAACTAATCGTACTCCTTTTGATTTTACAGAAGGAGAATCTGAATTTGTTTCAGGATTTAATGTAGAATATAGAAGTGGGGGTTTTGCTTTAATTTTTTTAGCTGAGTACGCAAGAATTTTATTTATAAGTATATTATTTTGTGTTATTTTTTTAGGTTGTGATATTTTTTCATTAATTTTTTATTTAAAATTAACTTTTATTTCTTTTGTATTTATTTGAGCCCGAGGGACGTTGCCTCGGTTTCGTTATGATAAATTAATATATTTAGCTTGAAAAAGTTTTTTATCTTTTTCTTTAAATTATTTATTATTTTTTATTGGTTTTAAAATTTTGTTATTTTCTTTATTATGAATTAATTTAAGTAAAGTTAATAGAAAATTAAATTTCTATCTTATGTTTTCAAAACATATGCTTATTCAAGCTCATTAACTAATTTAATAAATTATCTCATCATTTAGTAACTAATGGATTAATTAAATAATAAAGAAAATAAACTACAGTTAGAATTTGACCAATAAAACATAAGGTTCTTCAACTGGACGAGCTGGAATTTTATCAATATTTGAATTTAATCCTAAAGGATTATTTGATCCAGTTTGATGTAAAAATAAAAGATGAATTATTGTTGCTGCAAGAACAATAAAAGGTAAAATAAAATGAAATGAAAAGTAAAAAATCGAGTAAGAGTTGCATTATCAACAGCAAACCCTCCTCACACTCATTGAACTAAATCAATTCCTAAATAAGGTACTGCTGATAAAAGATTTGTAATAACTGTTGCTCCTCAAAAAGATATTTGTCCTCAAGGTAAAACATATCCTATAAAAGCAGTTCCTATAACTAAAAATAAAATAATAACACGTTGGTGTAAAGAAGTAAGATCGATAATAGATTCCTCGTCAAACATGTAAATAAATACAAATAAAAAAAAAATGATGCACCGTTACACAGTGGTCCGCCATGGCGTCCGGACAAAATTCAATTTTTCAACATTTTTGAAATAAAAATTTGATAATGCAGATGTTTTCTTAAATATTCAAGGCAGATTTCCTGAACATATTACTTAATTTAAAAAATTTTTCATTGTAGTTTTTTGACTTTAAACATGAAATTGTGTGCAAATCGTACTTCATACAAGAGTTTCGTTTTCATGTCTGCAAATAAATATTACCATTTGATTGTTAACCAAATATTGAAAAAAAAAAGATAATTGAATCTATTAACGGAAACAGTAATAATTCTCTTAAGTTGTGGTACAAAATCCAATTTTTTTTTTTGAAATTTCAAAATTTTTCGAAAATTTTTTTTTTAAAGATCATTTTTTCGAGTGGTCCACACCGGTCCACTTGAAATCAACATGAGTGATGTAGCCACATATTTCAGCTATGATCTCAAACTGAAACCTGTTGCGCAAAGTTGCGCAAATTAAAAATAATGTAGCTTTTGTGCATTTACCCACAGGCAAAACGTTACATATGGCTTATGCAATTTTGTGTAAAAGACAGAAAAAGACATCACAGACCCCATCATCATTAAGAGACAACTAAAAAAAAAAAAAATTTTATTAAAAAAACAAAATTTTTTTTTAATATTATTACAATATTAATATGATATATGTATATATAATACTATATACAATAAAATTATATATAATAATATAACATTTTTATCTGTCACTGGACGAACGGGCATAAGCCGATTAGAATATTAACGAACATCTGAGAATTGCTTGTAATAATAAAATCAAAATGACGTATAGTTTTGAAAAAAGGAGTTATTTATTTTTTGCGTTCTTCAGAAAAAAAAAGTTTTGAGTCAAAGAAGTTAGAATTACAAGATTACGTTCTTGAGAAGCTTCAATACCATGATGATAGTGTGAAAGAATTGAAAGATCAGGTTTTGAAGATTGTTAGTAATTTTTGTAAAGATATTAATAGAAAATTAGAACGATCTAACAGACATTGGGGTCGCGTATTAAATGAGAATGCATCTTGGTTAGCTGGAAAAATTGATTTTCCCTTAAACGACAACTTTAAGTCCTCTTCATCTGGCTCTGGTAGCTGTACTAATGTTGGCCGCCCCGTACAAACATTCAATGATGTTTGCGAACGTTCCAAGAGACGTAAAGTAGAGAATTTACGTAAATCAAGCGGGCCTGAATTGGCGTATACTGCATCAGTAAATTTGCGTTCAGAAGGTAACGTTCAGGGTGCAATTTTAGTGAGACATGTAGCACATACTTCTAAAATGGTTGAAGACATTCCTAAGCCCATTAAAACTTTTACCTCTTATACCAGCGATGAAGCTTTAGCTTTCTTGGTGGCTAATAGACTGACAAAGCATCAGTATCTTTCTATAAGATCTGGTGCAGTAGAAAGAGGAATTGATCTATATCCTTCTTACCATAAAATTCTCGAAGCTAAGAAAAGGTGTTACCCTGACCAGATTACAGTAAGCGAACATAGTGCAGAAATTCAGTTGCAATCACTGCTCGACCATTTATCAAAATGTTTAGTTGAAATTGCAGAGTCTGTTTTGATCACCCTTCCTTCCGAATGTATCTCAAATTTGATTTTAATTGTTAAGTGGGGCTTTGACGGTAGTTCGGGCCATTCAGCTTATAAACAGAGATCAATTGAAATTTTTGATGACCAAAACCTCTTCATAACTTCACTAGTACCTATAAAATTGTACACAAATATGTCTAATATAACAGAGAAAATAATCGTTTGGAAAAATGATCGCCCATCATCTTCCCGAACTTGCGTGCCTATTAGACTTCAGTTCATAAAAGAGAGTTCGATAGTTTCTTTGAAAGAAAGGGATTGGGTACAAAGTCAAATAGATAATTTAACACCAAGTAAAATTAAACTTAATGAATTAAATATATCAATTTCGCATAAAATGCTACTCACCATGGTAGATGGCAAAGTATGCAATGCTCTTACCCACACATCATCATCTCAAAAATGCTATGTATATGGGTCAACGCCAATAATGATGAACAAAATCGAAGAATCAATTTTAAAGGAAACCGATCCATCTACATTTCAGTTTGGCTTGTCCACTTTACATGCATGGATAAGATTTTTCGAATGTTTACTACACATATCATATCGATTAGAGTTCAAAAAATGGCAGGCTAGAAGTCTAGAAGAAAAAAATAGTTTCAAAAATAAAAAGACATCTGTCCAAGCAGCATTCAAAAGTCGAATGGGATTATTGGTGGATGCCGGCTTCCGTGCACAAAATATTAATTCATGGGAGTTTAATTATTAAACATGCTTTGCTGCCTATTGGCCAACTCTCCGAAGAGGCTCAGGAAGCACGCAATAAGGATTTGAAAAATTTTAGACAAAACAATACACGAAAAATGTCGAGAACTGACACAATGACAGATTTATTAAATGCTTTGCTTTGTTCATCAGATGTAGTTATAATATCAAAAACTAAGGTTCCGAAAAACAAGCCAAAACCATTTTCAAAAAAGGTTCTTGCGCTTTTAAATTTGAAAAATGATCCAGCCTCAGAAAACAGCTCATCAGAAACCGAGGATTCTGAATCATAAAAAAAAATTAAAAATGAAAAACAAAAAAACAACTAAATATCCAAAAAAAATTTAAAAACTAAAACAAAAAAAAATTTTAAAATTAAAAATACAAAAAAAAAAAAATTAAAATATAAAAATAAAAAAAAATTTAAAAATTAAAAAAAAAATAAAAAATTAAAAAAATCTAAGAACAAAAGAAAAATGAGGAGAGAATAACCTTACCGTAAACCTCCACGTGGTACTCTCTGGGGTCGTGAAAAATGTAAAAATGAACTCACCAGCTAATTACGGAAGTAAAAATGTATTTATAGTATTGAATGAATTTAAAATTTGCTAAAACTAAGGTCAGATTCGTCATCACTGATCCTTAAAACCCCTAAATATATATTTTCAGCTTAATTAAATGAGTTTTTGAATTTTGTCCGCCAACGCCTTCTGGTCGGACCACTGTGC
>JBAMAV010000981.1:0-282418 GCA_037043315.1 Amiota communis
TTTTACTCCTCAACTCTGTCTGTAATATTTATTGAAGTCAAAACTTCTCCAGTTTTACACTTTTACACGAATATCTAACACCTTAAACACTTCTCGTTAAAATTAGTGATAAAATGTATCACTTTAATCTCCTGTTTGTAATGCATAGAAACATGGATACTCCTCAAAGTATACTTCTAAAGTAAAAAAAGCAAATCTGTCGAAATAGCCATGGCACAGAACGATTTAGCCACCATATTCACAGATCTTGTCTGCTATATATTTCCAAATTGCAGTAGCATAGACTCATGATAAGTTCTTGTATTAAAAACTGGATGAATCGAACCACTCTGACTTTAATTTGATTTTAATACCATAAGAGAAACATATTAATTAAAGAAGTCATCATGTATCAATCAATATACCAATCTGACCATCTTCTGGATATTTTGTATACATTGTTATAACAAATTGAGAAATCCTTTATGGGAACTATCTATTCCAATAATCGGGACAAAGTGTATCATAATCTGTAAAACAAAAATCAATTTGAAGTTAAAAAAAAATTTCGTAAAAGGTGTTTCTTGACAAAGTGTAATTTGTGACTAAGAAATTTGTCTGTATTTATTTATTGTAGTACATATTTTATTTGTATTATTATGTAATTTTTTCATTAAACAATGTGGTTGGTTAGTCAGGTAGCAAAACAAATTGTTTGGTTTTTTATTTGTGGAACTAAAAAAATATATCAAACTTCTTGATTATCTCAAGGTTTGAAATGTGTTGACTTTTTAAGTCAACTCTAATATATAATGGAACATAATTGACTTAGTTTAGTTCTTTGTTTTCTTTGGATATTGTGTAAACATTATCGATCAGAGAACGACTCAATGTGATGTCCATATTCTCACACAATTCAGTGACAATATCAGCGTAATTAAGCATCATGCCCTCTGGTACTTCCATTTGTTGTATATTTTCATCTTTAAACTTTTGCAGCAATTCAGCAATATTTGCCTTTGTACCTGAATTCTCCGTATTCACGATAGGGTTTTTAACCTTGTTAACAAAACCCATTGCTTTGGACCAAATTTCACGCTCGCTCTTTTTGTGTTTGGTGTAACGCTCTTCCAGAATACGCAATTCATCAATAATGGAAACATTATTGGGTTCCATTTCATGGGCACGTTTAAGACTGTCACGTGATTGTACAAATTCACCTGGAGGCATATAAACATTAAGAATTATAGAATTAAATTATGAATTTTTTTTTCTTTTGGGAGGGATACTCACCTAACATGAGGAAGGCGCGTCCTTCTTGAAAGAGCACCTTACATGATGGTTTATTATTGGTTAGACTTTTTATTTTACGCACCATAATGCAAGTCTTCCCGGGAGCATTGTTTTTAATATAGCAAACAGCGAGATTCGTGTACAACTTAATCAAAAACTCCTTCTGTTCATTTTGTTCCTCGTCATTGGTGGGATAAGTAAAAGTTAAAGCGTCTACGCATCTCTCGAAAGCACGAGTGGCTTTCATATATAAGCCTTCCTTGAAAAAGTCTTTTCCTTTCAGATGCATTTGTTTGGCTTTCTCGATGACTACGGAAAATTTAATTTTATCTTCTTCCGGTAACTCTTCGAGAGCATTTATGTCTCCTACCAAATTGAAATCGAGTAGTTCAATTGTAAAGAGACCATCAGCACTAGGTTTAATTCGTGGTGGGCATCCCAATTCATGGAAGAGCAATTTATATGAGATCAGAAATGTCGCCGATTCCCCTTCGTACATGGTGCGCACAGCACATTCCAGGCCTTCAAGAACATTACCTTGTCCCGTGATGAATGTATAAGCTGTGCCACGCATAATTGAAGAATCAAATGGTTTTCCTTCGCCCTCCCAGTAAGCACTGTAACGTATGGCAACTCGTGCATCTTTAGGAACCAGACCCTTTTCCTTGCCTTTCTTGCTTGCCTCATTGGTCACATCTTTGTACAGATATTCATTGATTTCCTGCATCGTCTCCCTAAGCTCCGCAAATGGACGAGTCCATGGTGAAGAAATGACAATGTTATCAAATTTTGTGACAATCTCGCCGTAGTCATCATCATTATCGGAGCCGATATTTAACTCATCGTAAATATTACCAGCTACATCATCCGCATTATCGAATTCAGTGTCAAAGACAATTTGAGTCCCTTCTTCTTTCAACAATTCACCAATATTCAAAGGATTTTTCAGAAACTTATATGGTTTCTCGATGGTTTCCATGATTTCTTTTTTCTTATTAAAAACTCGAATAATTCGTGATGAATACTTCTTTAAGCCGCCACGCCGCCACAAAACAATAAACGCATATTTAGTGCTGTGCAACGTTTTCATAACGTCAGTTTAGAAGCAGTGTTGGTTAATCCATCAGGTTAGTCTAATGTAGAGTTACACGCCAACCGACGCATGCGTTGACGCCGATGGCGAGCCGTTGGCGTGTTACTGCAGTAGTACGAATCTATATATCTGACGCTGACGCATGCACGAACGGTTGACGACCGAATTTGGTCGGCACCTCATAAATCACTCAAATTGGCGGTTCTCGTATTCAAAACTTAATGGAAATAAACAATTGAAAATGCCTATAACAAGTGAAAAAAAGGAAATTGATTGAATTAACTACAGAAATTCCGTAATAAATAATTTATTATTAATCGTATTTTAAAATATTTTACTTTACAAATCCGGCTCTAGCTCGCCGACTAATGGGGTGGGTAACAGTAAACCGAAACCTCGACCCGCTATTTATTTATAAATAAAATTAAAAAAAAAATACAAATCAACTTAAAATCAAGAACATGAACAAAACAAAAAATAACATAAATTCAAAACATATATATAATGAATATAATAAATGTAACAATACAAAAACAAAACTACATAAGAGAGAATAGAAAAATATCAACCAAGTCAGAAAAATATAAAAGCAATCACCGAACTGCAATAAATTCAGTTCAATGACCGATCACACTGCGACATCCTTATTAGAATGCAATCTGCATCTACGGTTAACAAAATAACAACAGTCATAGACCTTTCACCCCTATAAAGGAATGCTTCTGCGGATCAGTAGGGAATTACGGCAAGTGGGTTTGTGTTCTTTTTAGGCCTTAGGTGAACATTTCTTTTTGAACAAATGTCCAAGTCTAGTGGCACATGCTATAAGTATCACATAAAGATTCTCACCTTCTTGCTTGCTTCGCTTGCGGTCCATTGTGATGTCTGATTATAGTAGAAGACGGAAATGGGGAAGGGGTATGTGGTGTGTGGTGTGTGGGGGTGATCCATACTTGATCCCTCAGCCTGAAGAATCCACGCAAAGAGATAGGTCCCCCAGTGGTAATTTTGAAAAAATGCCCAAATCAGCAAAAAACGGGCAGGCAGCCATATAGGAGGTGTTCAATACTCTCAGATTCTTAGTAATCTGTACAGTAGGAACAAAACTCTTGATGTGGAATATAGATCCAGCCATAGATCAGCCCAAACCTTTTCTTGTTAAAGTGTAGAAGGCTCGAAGGTCCGTTATAGTTGGTACCAAGGCCAGAGTGTCCTAGCGACAGTGCAGCCAGGCTCATGTCCTCAAAGAATGGGTAAACGAACCAGGGGCTTAGTGCTCAAGACCGTCCATACGTGGTGTTGAGCCACATCCTGCTAGAGGTATACCTGCTTTTAACGGAATATGGCGGATCTAGAGAGGTAAACTCGATTAAGCCCGCAATCCCGGGTGTATAACAACCGTGCCCATGGGATGAATGGCACTGCGTGAGTGTGTCTGATAACGGTGGACTCCGGATACCTGGCGACCTCCGGTTTAAGCTTTAGCCTTGCCGGGGTACAGGGGGCTATGCCCCGGTGGACCTACTCTTCCCTACACTCATAGGACCAAACATGGATAACAACAAACTAAATAAAATACAAATAACCAACAAAACAAAGGAGGACGAAATGGAGCTCGGGATGAGCTCCGAGGACGAGTTACGGGCATGCTGACCAACAACATCAGCTAAAACGGCAAGCAGAGTGCCAGCCATAGCACTCCTAAGCCAAGAAGGGCAAGTCGGAAGGGATGGTCAGGAAAAACCTGTACCAGAAAGCCCTTTTCATCTTAGGCAAGATTGCCAAAAATGAGGAGAGTGGGACGATATCCTTCAAATTCTTCAATTTTCAATGCATTTTCAAATCATGTTCAACACTTAATGCATTATTTCAGCGTTATATACACTGAATGACGTCAAAAATTGAGAACGACACATAACTGTTAAATATTGGCGCCACCTCTATTTCTTACACCATGATCCAACTCTGTGTTCGAACTTATCGTCGATTCTGCTTTGTTGTCTGATGGTTGAGTGTGGCTTGCTTGTACATTGTCAGACTTTCGTAACAAACAAACTTTTTTTCATTTCTCTTCATTTTTATTTTCGTATGCTGGAGTATGTTTCATCGCAAAACACTTTGTTTACATTTTTGTTTGTATATGCATTTTATTTAGATTTAAAATGAGTTTTGAAAAGGCAATTGAAATTATAGATTATGTGGAATTAATTCTGAACATGGATGAGAGTGGGAGTGATGACGATGAATTTATGCTTAAATTGATGGAGTGCTACAGAGTGGAGTTAATTTTCTAAAACAAAAATTGTTTTCTTTGTTAGACTGGATCATTTATTTATTTTTTATTAATTAGAACTATATATTATATAATAATCTATAATCTTATTATAGTAATAAATTATAACCTAGTTGTATTTATAAGCAATAACGACAGAGCAAATCAAATTACTTCACATTCTGTGCTATACTTTTCATTTCTCATGCATTCGCATGCATCCTCACTCTACGAATGCAAAATGAAATGAACAAACACACGAAAGAGGTGAAAAGGAAACAATGAAAAAAAAGGCAGCAAAATTTTTATTCGTGGTACATCGGACACGGCTGCATAACCAACCCCCGCGCGCGCTTGCCTACAAGCAAAAGTCCGATGAGTGAATTCTGCCGCAAAGTTCGATAATGTAAAAGCGGACTTTACAGTTATGTGGTTCTCTGTCAAGAATATACTTAGGCTCTTCTTCTTCTAAACTTGTACTCTGCACTAGAGCTGTGCGCGTGAAGAAATTCTTCGTCACGAACATGCACATTCACGAAATAAAATTTATGTCACATTCACGAAGATTCACGGTTTTTTTTGGCCTTTCACGATCACGCACGTTCACGCTCGAAAATTTTCTTAGTCATTTAAAAGTCGCGTAGTCTAGGCATTTATGTTATTATATGCTGCGGTGTAATAAATTATGTTGTATGTGTTTATAGATATTATTTATTTAAATGTATTCTTATTAATGAGTCAGTTATCGGTTATGGAAACAGATGACCTTGACGGTCATCATTGCAAATTTTTTATTTATGGAGACCCCATAAAGACTAAATATACTTTATAAAGACTAAATATACTTTATGGGGTCTCCGACGTCTCCTTCTGTGTGTTACAAACTTCATGACAAACTTATAATACTATTCACTCCCGTGAAGAGTATAAACACAGGGTTCATTCGATAAAATAATAAAAGTAAGCACTTTTCAATCGATTCACCAGAATTTCCCAAGAATTATGAATAATACACATGCATTCCTTTTGAGAATCTATATGATATGTACATGCTCTTTTTTGAGCTCACAAACAAGTTCTAGTATTCAAAGTACATAGTTAAAATGTGTGGGTTTTGACATCTTTCTTATTACTATACGCTTATTTCCCTACAAGATTTTTTGTACAAAAGAGAATCTAAAATCTCGGTTATATGATATATTTTTTTATTTAATTTTTTGGATAACCCTTGAGGCGTTATAGCTTGACTCGATGTGGGTCTCTCTTCCTTTTTACCTCTCTTTGATTGCTCAGAAGTTGACTGAAGATCACATTCTTGAATTTAATGGACCATGCTTACAATATGAAATTATGATTATAAGAACCACATGTAGTACGTGTTGTGAGAAAATAAATATACAGAATAAATGAAGATAATTATTTGATACATTAGTCATATCTCCCCAACCGAAGTCCTTCAACAAATCAAAGAACTGCAAATCAAAAAAGCCCCAGGCTATGACATGATAGATGCTCGTGTTATAAAATCATTGCCATTGAAGGGGGTCCTGTTCCTGGTCAAAATATACAACACAATGCTCCGTATCGGCCACTTCCCCATACAATGGAAGTGCGCTTTGATTACAATGATTCCAAAACCTGGCAAGCCAGAAAGTCTGGTTGAATCGTACAGACCAATTAGCTTACTGTCAATTCTCTCCAAAATATTCGAAAGAATATTCTTGCGTAGATTGTTGGCAGTAAGTGGCGTACAGAATGCTATACCACATCATCAATTTGGATTCAGAAAAAAGCATGGTACCCCAGAACAGGTTCACAGAGTAGTACAAAAAATCCTCGAAGCCTTCGAGAATAAAGAGTTCTGCAATACAGTATTTCTCGACATCCAGCAGGCATTTGACAGGGTATGGCACGATGGCATTCTTCACAAATGCAAACAATTATGTCCAGCTCCGTTCTACGTAATCCTGAGGTCATTTCTCGAAAACAGGACCTTCATGGTGACAATTAAAGACGTGACGTCTACCATTCGACAACTCATGGCAGGAGTGCCCCAAGGCAGTGTACACGCTCCAGTGCTGTACACAATTTTCACAAGTGACATGCCACCACCGAATAACCGGGACTTACTGATTGCCACATATCCTGATGACACTGCAATTATGGCCTCATCCAAATATTCCTCTGAAGCCACTGCTATTCTGCAGGACTATATAAACACTTTAGAGGACTGGTTCAAACGATGGAACGTCGCAGTAAATCATCAAAAATCTGCTAATTTGACATTCACCCTAAAGCGAGACTCATGTACAAGCCTTTACCTCAATGGTGGTCCCATTCCGACCAAAAGTCATCACAACTACCTAGGCATGCAACTTGATAGGAAATTACCCTGGTCAGAACACATTAAGAAAACCCACGTAAAATGCGTTGCAAAACTTAAAAAACTGAGTTGGCTAATAAAAAGCAAAAGCAAACTCAGCTTGAGAAACAAAGTGCTGGTGTACAAATCGGTAATTGCTCCTACATGGCGATATGGCAACCAGTACCAGTATGGGGTACAGCGTCAGCAAGCCAGATCAAACGCATCCAAATAATGCAAAACAAAACCCTGCAATTCATAACAGGTGCCCCCTGGTTTATCCGAAACTCCCAGTTACACCGAGACCTTAACGTCCCCTTTGTGGGAGATTCCATAAACTTCCACAGCAGCAGATACAATGACCGATTATCGATTCATCCAAATCCCCTAGCAAACGCTCTTGCTGTAAACACAACCGCAAGAAGAAGAAGACTGAAGAGGCTCCATCCACATGAGCTTAAGGATCGGAGAATCTAACTAAATATATTGTGTATTTTTTGTTATACTAGTCTCTGTTAAATAATAATAATTTTTGTTTCCTACTGTAAGTCATTGTTAAATATTATAGTCTTGTTTTCTATGTTATAATTAACTTCTAAGATATTGTCAATGTACGTAATTCGTTTGCCACTGTAGTGCTCACAAATAGCAATTAAAACCTCTCGTATTGGTGATTATTGTTAAGAAAATATATTTAAAAAAAAAAAAAAAAATTATTTGATACACGAAAATAATACATTGGACCCCAGTTTTAACGTGTATGAACTACAGAGGTATAAAATGAACTACCAACTCAACATTCCGGTCGAGTGTATACATGGGTAGATCTATAAGTGCTTAGAAAATCCGAGTGATCGCGTTTCTTGCATCATATTTTTTGTTTTTTTTTTTTATGGTCCCTTAGTAAACAGCTGTTGAAGTCTCAGTAATATCGACCACATGCCTTTATTTTTAGTGTCAAGCACCAAACTTTTGTTTTATTTAAAGGGCTTAACACCGAAAAAAATCAAAGTTGAGTTGAATGGAGTTCATGGTGCATCTACTCCTGCGTTAGCAGCTATATACAATTGGGCAAATGAGTTTAAATGTGGCCGTACATCCACAAAACAAGAACATCGAGGAGGTCATCAATAAAACAAACGCCTATTTTGAGAAATTTCTGAAATCCTACTTTCCGACGATTTAAAAAATTTGAAAATAAAATTGGTAAAGTGATATAACCGGTTGAGATTTCCTCCTCCTCTTTATTTTTATGAAACTTCAAAGCAACTTTCGTATCATTCGATTCGGAATTCTGTTGTGTATTAGAGTCCTTGCTCGGGGGGTTTGGGGTGTTTGTAGCAGTCTATTTTTATAACGATTTGCACAAGTATCGTTGACATTCTCATATCGCAATGCAATGTGGAATTTTTGACGAACTATGGTGTACCCGTTGTACGTCTTAGTACTTTGTTTAGCATTGCTTGTATTTTCCTGATGTTGTAATGAGTATTCGTCCCCCAGCTTTGGATGCCATATAGCCCGACGGGTGGCACTACTTGTCTGTATATCCACCACATACCAGTCTTCCGGTTGATAGATGCATTCGAATATTCGAGTCTGAACTGTGTTTCACTGTTCTGTATAAACAAAGTTAACCGTTATTTTTTCTAATCTCATTCTTACTACTTATTTTCTTCGTCGTTCGTTTTTGCTTGTCTTATGCTTGTTTTTGAAATAAAATTGCATTTTCGCAATAAGCATGAGCAATAGTCAGAACGGCATTATTTATTTATGAGTAAGAGTAAATACTCTAACTCACACACACACACACTCGAACACAGACACATAGACACACAGATACACTTGCTTACGAAGCTTAAAAATATCATATATGGAAAGAGGAAGAGAGGCATAAAAGAAAGAAGCATTTTTGCTGTAGAGTGGTGGGTGTTGGTGTTTAGGTAGTGTAGTGAATTTTATGAAATATGCACCTGGGTAAGTTGCCTTCATCGTCGTTTCGTCATCGTCATAGACATCATTTTGCTTTCTTAGCTGCCACCTTCTTTGGCAGATTGCTAAGCGCGCCTTAAGATTCCTTTAGCAACCGCCATCGCCTGCTCAACCAACCACTTGAAAAGTCATAAAGGCATAATGAAATTTTCTTATGCGGCAGAACTTTTCCAACCTTTGCTGCCGCAACTACTTGCTGCTGCTGAACCACCCACTAACCCACAGTCGCCATTCGTTTCCTAAGCTTCCGTTGGTGCGTTTACTCAAATTGGCAAATAAACACGCGACATACGTTAAAATAGGTTTTTCAAAGGAAGTGTGCCTTGTCTGTTTCTTCATTCAACCGTCCGTCCGCCCGTCCGTCCGTCTGTCTGTCCATCAGTTCTACTGTCTGCCTCCGTGTTGTGTCTTCTCCATCTACCAAAACTGTTTTCTTTACAGCAAATTTTTTGTCTCTCTGAGACCTCTGTCTTTTTTGATTTCAGTGAATAAAGTGAGTGAATGAATGAATGAATGTTGGACTCCTATGGGTAAACGTCAGTGTCAGTGTGTTCTTTTAGTGCTTTAAGTGCCTTTGTTGTAAATGCATAGTCGACAACACTGACTAACTGATTGACTGACTGACAAATGTCGATTACAATAAAGTAAGTAAGAACATGAAGATGATAATGATGATGATGATGACAATGACGAATCCATGACAGCATCTTTAGTTGTTTAGTCAGATTTTAAATATTACTTTATTTATGTACTTCAACATCATCATCATTGTCAAGAGTATTTAATAAACGCCCAATTCCGGCGGACCTCTTTGCCTCACTTCGCTTCGCTTTTCTTCCATTCCATTCCATTCATTCAATCCAACCAACACCCCTGCCACACTTACTGTTTCTATTCATTGTGAGTTTCCCTTGATGCTATTTCTGCGCTCATTAACACTTTAATTAAAAAGTTTTTTGATAGAACTTAACTCTCAGGTTGTGGTTGTATAGTTAAATATACAAGAAAATGAATCTCGCGTTCATCATCATCCTCCATCCATTGTCGTTATCATCATCATCATCATCACATCATCCAAGTTGTAGTTACAACTATCAACACATTCCAATGTTTATTTATAAAGTAAGTATAAACCTAAACAACAACCAAATAATATTCCAAGACAGAAAGAAGATTATTTATGGTCTCACTGAAGCTTTAAATACCATTCATAATATTCACAAATAAATCCAATTATGAAGTTCTAGCTCCTAAGTATATTACCACTTTTAGTAATCAAAGAGCTCCTAACTAACATAACATAATATACATATGTATGTACATATTGACATATGTCACTAAAACTAATGTCATGAAATTTTATAGTTTGGAGATTTGTATGTCAATAAGTACATAAGTATATAGAATGTGCCAGATCAGAAACTTATTGAGTGATGAGAATACAAATGATCATTAACAATCAGAAAACACATACATACTCTCGAAAGTCTCCGATGATGTCTTGTTTAATGAATGAGTTACAAATGTCATGTTAAAATTAAAATACCCTGTGTAAACAAAACAAAATACAAAACAGCAAAGTACATAATAATTTCATAAGCTTCATGTGAACATTAAACAAAGTTTTAACTTCAAAAGAATTATATTTTCATTTTCTAATATACCAACAAGTACATTTTATGGTAGTTTTCTCATCAAAAAAAAAAACAAAATAGTAAAATTTTACAAAATTAATCCTCTTCTTCACTAAGAGTTCGTTGTCTGGAATGAAACTTTCATTAAACAGTGTTTGGATGTTTTAATACTGAAACTAAACTTCATAATCCATAATATTGAAAAGAGTTTTGTCTAAATTTATACACATTATGTTGTTAGTAGTAGTATTTCACAAATTTAATCATACTCAAATTGAAGATCAATTTGTCTATCTGATTGAAATTCTTATATGGTACATGACCATTTGATTGCCAGAAGTTATCAGAGTATTTCGAAAAAAAAAGGAGAAGAATAGGCGTATCATTCAATCATTGTGACAATGCGACTCAAATAAAGGACTTTTTCACCGGCCAAAACACCGTACGGCCCTGATTTTGCTCCTAATGATTTCATTTTATTCCCGCACATAAAAAATAAATTATGCTTTTTTGGAGTTACCTCAAATCGGAGTGGTAAAAGTGCTTCGCAAATTGGTTCAATACGCATGTACTCATATTCATGGAGAATATTTGAAAAACATGACAATTCTCTTGCTATGGCCCTTAGAATATAAATAGTACATAACATTCACCCTTTGGACCAACGACATAGATTTATAAATTAAGAATATTTCCTCTAACTTATTGTTTCTGTTTTAGTTAAGTATGTAAATCACTGTGATTGTCATCAAATCTATCCCTTAAATGCATACTTTTAACTCTTCATTATGTGTAAGTATGTAGCCGAAGCAACTGGCGACATCTATTCAGAGACCACATAGTATGGATCCACAGCATGCCTAAATTTGGCAAAGATAAAATATATTCCTAGAATTGTAAAATAATTTGTTATATATATATAGGTATACATTAAAATAATAAATATGCAGATACATACAACAATAATAGTATCCTTGCAATACGATTTAGCGTCTCTTAGATATATATAATAAGAAATAAATTATGTGACCGTGAGTTAAAGATACATAATATAACTTCTTTTGACAGTAAGGTACTTGCCATATACACGTGCCTCTCAAAGGATGGTTATGTTGAAATAGCAGGAAATAAGTAGCTTCGCTCGGTTGTCAGGTGGTTTGTTGATTGCTTAGTGGTTAGTTAGTTGATGGTTGATGATTGTTGTCAAGTTGACACAGGATGGCAATAAATACTCGTAGTTGGTTGTTGGTCTTTGATGTGATCGCGCACAATTTTATGTTAAGTATATTTTTGATTTTGTTCTAGGTTCCTGCTCTTTGCTGCCTTACTTCGTTTGAGTTTACTTAGCTTCTTCCACTGATTCAATTTTAAGTTGCGCATTGCATCCTATATTGCTTGTCCAATTGCCCTCTTGTATTCCACCTAGAATCCATGCTCCTCCGAGTTTAAACATAAAACATTTCATTTCATTTGGAACTTAGCTCTCAACGTTGCCAAGGTAAAAAAAAGCAACGAATAAATAAATTGCAACAAAATCTCATCTCATTTCATTTCAACGCATCACAAGAAGGCAGGAAGGAAGCTGCTGCAATTGGTGCTGGTGCTACTTCGCGGTTTAGTGGATCTCTTCAAGCGGCTGAGGCTGTTGCTGACTCTTGTTGCGTCAATTCATTTTTTTTTTTGCTCGTTGTGACTTGAGTGTGGCCTGCTTGAAAACTCTGGTTGGTTGTGGTTCCTTGGCAATATTTGATTTTCTTTGCTGATGCCATTTCCATTTTCATTTACTTCTTTTCCTCAGCTCAACTGAGTGGGCCATGTACCGTAAACATAGTATACCTATCTGTCCAAGCACTCGCACTCATTGCTACAATCCATTGCTTTTCATTCCTTTTGGCTTTACTCCTCATTCAAATTGCTGCTTGAGTTCGAATTAAACTTTTCCAAATGAAATTCCAAAAGACTTTTAACGTTTTATGGGTGCTCACTCGGTTGGTCGGTCGGTCGCTTGCTCGGTTGAAGCCGCTGCCGCTGCCACAAACTCATCACAACCATCTACAATAATGGTACTACCACTATATACTACTACTCGCTCGTACATCTCGTGTTTACTGAAATTATATGTAACTGATTTTTAAAATTAAATTTATGCAATCAAAGGAAAATATTATGCAATCATATTTTCCGAATTACTAGTGCTACATACCGCTATTGTAGGTGGTAACCAGCTAAACGGCAATACGGAATGGCTGCGTCCTCCTCCTCTTCCTCCTTGTGTAAACCGGTAGGTAACCTGGTTGGCAGGCAAAGCAAACACATTGTGGTGTTTAGGTGGCTTAACTCAATTGAAGTTGAGTGCTTTTCATTGGAAATGATTATTCGATTCGATTCGATTTCAAAACATTAAATGGAACAAAGTTCAATGGGATTAGTTTTCGATTAATTCCAGGTAAAGGAATTTTACTCCAGTAGAAGTTCATTTGATTGTTAAATTATGTTTGTTTGCCTACCAGAAGCTAAGCGACTGAGCGACTGAATGGGTGGGTGAGTGAGTGAGTCAGGTTAGTGAGTGATTCAAACCAAATGCACATTAAACAAAGCTTCACTTTAAAGGCTTCCTGATCCCGCCCCGAATTGAGTCTGATGAGTTTACTTTGATTCGGTTTGGTCTGGTTAGGTGTGCTGTTCTTTCACTCATTACATACATACGTACATCATTTATACCATATTGCAGGGCAACTATAGTTTTGTGTCTGTAGATTAAAAAGGCAAATATACAATAAATAATTATTTATAAAACAAATTTTCAAAAGTGAAGACCACAAAATTTTTGTATTCCTTTAAACAAATCTCTTCTTGATAAAGAACTACACAACACTGTATATTCTGATACTGTCTGGATAAATACATACTTACATATATATGCACACATACTTATATCCATGTGTATATTCTATGCATCATTCATTCAATTGGTAACTTGAAAACAACATTGAACGAATACCTTGAATTTCTTCTTAGATTTTGTCATGCTTCAGTGATTTTTCACTCAGCCCAACCAAACTAAACCTAACCAAACCAAACGAAGTCAGTCAAATTGTTTACTCAATTTATTGTTCAGCATTTTAATTATATTTTGAAAGAAATTTCAACCTGGACTGGATCTCGAATTGGATTGGAATCTCTATACAAAAAGAGAAACCACGCAAATGCCTTTTAATACACTCACAACACACAAACACACAACTCACAAATCATAGAGAACAAAATTACAATACTTTACTTGAAATTTTCCAAAAATCTGAAGCCGACAAAAATTGTGCATTGCATTGTATGGAAGAAGTAAATACTGGTACTAACTAAATAAGTATATGAATGAATGTACATAGTATGAATTGATTAAAGGGTCTCCAGCAGCAACTAACATCAGTTATTCTACCACAATGACTATTGCTGTTGCTGACTGATGTTGCTGAGCCATAAAACTATGATGATGATGAGTCCATAAAAATAAAAGCAGCAACAGCAACAAGAGTGAGAAACAAAAGAATGTAATACATACATATGTATGTATATACAGATTGTCAATAAATTGTTTGTAAAATGGTAAAATAGAATAGCAATAAAACTTTAGTTGAACAGATGTTCTAAACAGTTCTTAATTTGACGAGAGAACATTTTTGTTATCCAGCTGATAGTTCGTTATTGCTTCATAAAGATAATCACAAACAACAATGGCTTAGTTTTTTTTTTTTTTCATTTTAATTATTGCTATATTGACCAACTCATAATGACTGGCAAATATTGTTAACTAACAGCAGAGTACAGTGTAAATATAAATTTATTAATAAACTCTCTTCACAGGCACATACACATTTTGCACACATTTACATTTGACTGCACGAACACTGAATGACTGACTTATTTCTTTCCTTTTTTTGAACATATTATCAGAGTATAAAACATAAAGAGGGGACAAATCGCTCAATTAAGTGGAGTTTCTCTTTTCTGTTAAATTTTTAGCAACTAATTGTGTGTAATTTTGTCTCGAAAATAAAATTTCTAGGAAACATGCACACAACTTGTTGTTGTGTTAATAAGTAAAGAGAAACATCTCTTAAATTGTGCATTTGTCCAATCTTTGATATTATCAATAAGATACTTAAGTAATTTACAATTATTTTCTTATCAATATGTTATGAGTAAGTAAGTGTATTACGAATTAATTGAAGAACATAATTGTATTTTTGTTTTGACATTGATAGTACTGATGTTTTTGTATTGTTTTTTCAATTTGCAATAATTTAATTGACAAGTTTTAAATTAAAAATATTAGTAGTTAAATTAATTTCTAAACTTTTGTTCAATTTATTCTATGCCAACGTGCATGCGGCGTGTGTTTTATGATCACGTCATCAACCAACAGTCAACTAAATGTGCTGTGCGTATTTACTACTGATCGCACCAACACATTTTTTCAGTAACGGGACAAACAATTGAAACATGTAAACAATAAGAACGAATAGCGAAAGCAAAATATCAAAAAAAAAATAACTGTACTATTCCTGTGAGAGAAAAAATTCCAACAAATATTTATGCATACTCATAATTATTTGTATGAGGTGTTGTTTACATGTAGTAGTGGAGAGAGAGATTAAAAATTGTAGACGAGAGAATCAGTGTTGCTGAGGAGTACATAATGTTCAAAAAGTAGTATGCGCACAAAGCTTAATCATATGCGTATGCCCAACAGAGGGCGACTCTCGGTCGGTCGACCAAAGAAAAGACTATGAAATTATATTTATAAGTATGCGTTTTATAGTCTATGGAGAACACAAATAAATACAAAAATTTCACAAATGGTGTTGATGTGTGTTGAAAAACAGTTGGGGTCTTCACGAGCTACCATTGATTAGCCGCAATTTATGAAAACTCGTGAAAATACCGAAACGGGTGGCAGTGGACAAATTGACGCCAATAACTGCCAATCCAACAAGCGAAAAAGACAAATTAATTGAATTAACTGCAGAAATTGCAATAAATCATATATTAATCGTAGTTTTATTTTCTGTTTAAATTATATTTGTAAAACATTTCACTTTTGTCATATAATTTCGGCAGAGTTGCCAGACAATTAATTACCGCTATGGCAACGCTAATCTTTTATGCAATTTGCTCAACTCAATCGTCGCACAATTTTAAGCAAATTGTTGAAATTTTTTTATTGGACTATCTGTCACTGAGTTCAAGGAATTACATTGAATTGTATAATGGATGCAATCTCTGTGAGCATTAAAATGTTAATAGAATCAATGGAAGACAAAAAAAAAAAAAAAGAGTAAGAACCTTATTCAAAATGTGGCTTTTATAGAGAGCGAGACATGGACCGATTGAGAGACATTGTTGCTAAACCAAACCAAACCGAACCGAACCATTTTAAGTGCGTTTCTGTGTGCTTTTCAGTGCTTTCGGTGAGCTGGCAACACTGTTGCATTTCGAATGCATGTGTTTTTTTGCATTAAAGTGTTTTTATGTCACTTGTTTTCTTTTTAATGTTAAATTGATTTTTAAACAGCTATGTTGGCTACTTTGTAAACAAAAAGATTGAGTGAATTGTGTGTGTGTGTCGATGACAGTGAACAAGGATGGTGGTGGGGAAAGAAAAGCGCAAGCGCGCAGACGACAATGAAGCAACGCATCCATCAATGAAAGTTGGCATCATGCTTTGTTTATGCTGTTGTTACAACTAAAGTTGGTTTTTTTTAATGATGGACAGTGATGTGATACAATGCGCGTGCAATGTGCCACCTGGTGATGATGGTGATATTGCTGTTTTGTTTCACAATGGTTTAAACCAACTTCAAACCTGTTAATTGAAGCCTAGTATGACGACAACGACTACGTCAATGACTGGAACATAAATGAGCGAAATTTTGTGGCGCTCATAATTTTGTCCACACATATCACTTTGTTGTTGGTCTTAATGACCTTTTGTGTGTACAAGAAGAGAGTTACTATAGCTACAGCTAGCTACTAACATACCTAGATTGACTGCGAAATGTGTCGTGTTCTGTTTGTCGGTTCTTGGAATGTGTTAGAAGCGCTCGCTGTTATTGCAGTAGATTGCATAAGATTTTGTTGGTAATCAGTGAGGTGAGGAGGAAATTTATACATACATACATACATATAAGGAGCAGGAGCAGCAGCGGACGCTGATGAGTGGCATGTGGCATTATTAATGAAAACGCTTTTATCAATTTCAGAGAATGTGACATAAAACAACGACAAACAATAACACACGAACACACTCGTCGTCGTCTGGTTCGTCTGTGGACTGTAGATTGTAATGTTGTAGTGTTATGTCCCTGGGCGTTTCATTGTTTGTTTGTGTTCATTGTGCCAAAGCAACGGGCGCCTGAACCGAGCCAAACCAAACCAAGCCAACCTATCGGCAGTCACAGGATATAAAGGCGACCACGTTTTGATAAACTGGCAAAAAGCGATTCATCGTCATAATGCAAACGCGTTAAGTGGGCATGTGACAGAAGACCGATGACCAAGTAACATTAGACCGCGGCGTATGTCATTCACACTCACACCTACCACATCACATTACACATACGCATAGTCACATTGCTACTAATGGCTAAAAACAACTTTCTGCCTGCCTCGCTTCAAATTCAGCTCATATCCTTTAAACAAGTAACCAACCTAACATTCATATATCGAATCATGTTAAGCGCTTTTTGGGGGCGCGTTGTCAACACCTGCTTAGTCATATAAGTTGATAAATTTTGCGCTTTATTCGAAATTAATATTGGCTTTCTTAATGCACAAATGTTCACACAGGCATATACACACAAACATGGTCACATGGTCATAAGAATGATGAAAACGCAGGAGAATGCATGCATCGATAATGGTGTAAATGGTGATAAAGAGAGAGAGAGAGAGGGATGGATAGAGGGAGTCAAATCGAGTTGATGGGTGTGTGAGTCCTTTTGTAACTACGCCCACATGACACAAATGAAATTCCGCGCTTGTAGTGTAGTCAAGCAGTGCGTGTGTATTTCTTCATTTTGCCTGGCATCTGATCTGACGTCTGGACTTAATTTACCCGCCTGGTTGCTTACTCTACCACCTCCTGCAAAGTTCAACGTAGCGTAAGCGCAATTGATAAACGGCGTCACATTAATGAAAATTTAAGGTGGACATACGCATCACATACAAACATACTCATCAGATACCATTGATGTGGTACACTAAGTAAAAAGTCAATTTGGAGGAAATTAGGAACACAAGTATTCTGAAATGGATTACTTAAATTGAGTGAGTAAAAATAAGAAAAATTAAAGAAATTATTTACTTTAAGTTGAAGTTTAAATATTAGTTTGCATATGAGCAAAAGTTTAATCAGGGAAACATCATCCATTGAGATATATAAGTACTTGTGTGTATTTATGATACAATGATGATGATGTACATACTTATATCAAAATTTGAAATATAGAAGAAGGGAAACTTTATACAAAACTATTAAAATTAAATTAAGAACATTTCAATAAACGAGCCAGGCTTTTATATTTCTCTCAGTGGACTGACTGACTCACTCACTTGCCTACCATGTAGCGAAGAATATGTTGTTATTGCTGGTAACTTTGTCGACACATTTTGCGCATTTCAACAAATTAACCAACACACATATTGACAGTCAGATAGATAGACAACTAACCAACAGCCAACCTAGCCAACAAACTAATTTGCCATTTTTAGTGGACAAGAGGAGAGAAGGGATGGAGTCGATGGGGAGTGGTATATGGCAACCAACAAAGACAAGGAATGAACGAAATTGAACCCTGAATGTTGGGTTCAGCAGAAAATACACATAAAGATATATTGGAATTCAATGAAAATGAGAGTGAGAAGAACATTTGTTGCAAGCTGTCAATGCCATCAATGATGATGACGACGACGGCGGCGGCGGCGGTGGTCTCCAAAGTCTCGCAATATTGCAATAGCATCAACAGCATCAGAAGCAGCAGCAGTAATACCCACCGCTCAATAAGAAAAAAGGACATCGGAAAATGGATACGGAGTGGAAAAAAATAAAAATAAAAGTATGTTTGTAGTATACTCTATAGATTGAGCAACAGAATGTGTCACTGCCTTCTTTTGTTAATTTTGCCCAAGAGGCAAGCTCAAGCTCTTTTATTCGCTTGTTTTTGTTCATTCCATTTTATTTTTCCTCCCTTTGCCTGTCTTCTGCTTTTGCTGTGATATTTCTATTACGCAGTTAGTATGTAAGTATGAGTACATATGAGAAATAGAGAGGTTATACTTCTTATCACACTTCAAATCATCATCATCACCATCACCACCCTCTTCCTATGCCGCAATCTATCTTTGTATATCTTTGTTTCTTACAAAGGTGTCAAAGTGTTGCTGCACAAAACATAGAAAAGACGTAGGTAGACTCAATTCGATGTTAGTGTTAATGAGGAGATAAAAAAAATTGAAAAGAAGGTGTCGAATGCATTGCGTATTCCTTCATATCCCAAATCAGTTTTCACTCACTTATACACTCTCTCAGTCACTCACTCGCCCATTCCACTTTACTAACAAATGATTTTAATTAATTTCTTTCGAGTTCATTAACGTTCGACTCCGACGTCACCTCATCACATCATCTTGTTGAAATTGAAGTTGTTTGTTGCACACAGAAGGTTGATGACAGGAAAAAAAAAGTACTCAGCAAAGAATGAATTAAGTGTGTGCCCACTTTTTCTACAATAAACAAAAAAACAAAAAAAAAAAAACCCATTTGAATAATGTTGGGTTGTTTGTCAAGTGTTGCCGTTGTCGTCATCGTCATCACCGTCATTGCCGGAATCATTGAAGGCGTCAATGAGTCGCGAACTCAATGAATGAGGAAAGAGAGAAAAAAGGCATAATAGCATGAAGGAAGTGTTAACTCTTTGAATTTGGTCAACCCGAAGCTATTGGCAAACATGTCAAAATATGTGCTTCAGTATCTCAAAGACCGACTGGGTGGTATCTAAATACACAACGACAACACCCTGCTTTCAAGTTCTTTCATTCATTCATTCATTTGTTTAGTTATTCATTTGTTCCAACGTATGTCAATTGCACTGACTGAAGCTACTTTTATTCTGTATTTTTTGTGGACACCACTCCAGCTTATCAATCTCTAGAGTACATTTACGTAAGCATTTGATGGGATGCTCTTAAAATAATTAACAACCTCTAAAAGATAAAGAAATGGGTACATCTCATCCCTTAGTTACTCGTATTCATTCATTCAGAAGAAAGAACTTTTGAAATTCGCTAATCTTACAGCAAAAAAAAAAATGGATTCTAAATGGATTTTAGAAGCCTTAGTGCTAACAAAAAGAGAACGGTCACTAATCAAATGGATCATGGATCAGTTTTGGATTTATCAACTAAACATATACATATATAAAATATACCATAATCGTTGTCCTTATTTGAGGAAATGTGTTAACTGAAGTTAGTTCTCAACATCCAATAATCAGGATAACTATTTCAACTAATTGGAATGATAATATTTTTCGTTTTCCTTAATAAACTCAGAATCAAATTGAAAATGAAATTTTATTTTTAGTTTCCTTTATTGTAGTCGATTCTTATAAACTCCATTTTCTTGCAGTGTATAATTTCCCACTTAAATTTTATTGTAAGTACAATAGATGATGGCCTTCTTGTTTTTCAGCTCTTGAAAACCCAACTGTGTAATCTAATTGGCATTAGGCAGCTCCTGCTCTTTATTCGACTTTTATTCTTCTGCTTCTGGAATTGCTATCAGATCTGAGGCTGCTGCTCTAGTACTACTGTTGCTGTTGCTGCTGTTAAAAAAGGGTCGGGTCAAACACACTCGATGCCAACTGTCGACTGCCAACTCAGACGTAGTCTTATGTATTCGGGGTCATTTATGTCTGTCTGCTTGTTTCTATTTCTATTTGTGTGTTTAGCATTTCATGGTCAGAGTTTTCTGTCTGACACGTCAAAAACATGGAATATGATGATTCTCCCCTTTCTGTACTATTGTACAATATAGTATACCATTGTAGTAGTCGTTGTGTTGTATTCTTTTACTCGATTTTTCTTTAACATAACATACTAAACAAAAGTTCAACTCTATTTATGTGCGAGCGAAGATGTGTGTTTATACAGATTGCGGCTCATTTGAATTCAACATCGCCATCGTCATCGTCATCGTCGTCTGCACCTGTAACTGTCTCGTCATAATAATTGTATGGCAAAGCAAATCGTCCTGTCGTGTGTATGTTGTACTATGTCGGAAAAGTTCAGAGCTATTTCGAGTGGCGAATTCAGCGCCATTAGTTGTATGTCCGTTATGAATTTTGCTTCAGTCAGCCGTGTTTGTTAGAAACCGCCCACATATACATACACACGCTTGCACACCGACTCAGTGACGTAAGTCTCATATTTGTTTTGGGGGGTTTCACTGGAAATTCTATGCGAAATTTTAAAAAAGTTCCATTATTACATCTTTCATTGGTAGTGAATTTTTGTAATATTTTCTCTACTTAATGTGTAAGTGCCACCAATGAAATTGACGGAATATTTTTAACCTGTTTTGGGTTTATATTTTTTATTTTTTTTTTCATATCTTTTAATATGTGTCTTAAATAATTTCGGTTTAGTATAATCAATTGTATAGAAAAATTTCCATTCAAAATACTAATAAGGCAGGAGGTAGATAGGTTTATTAGTGCACAAGGTTATTGATACTTGATTCGTATAAATTGTCAATGCCTTCTAAAAAGTAGAATTCTAAGTATCGATTCTTACTTACAGGTACTAGAAGTGGACATGTACAGAAGAAGTGCTGTGTGTTTTGTTTTATTCTTATTTTAACAATTTTAATGAACGCTTTGCATTTATAATTAATGTCTATTTATATACAGGATACGCCAGCTTTTATGACGGTATGTAAACTTTGAAAAAAACAACCGATTTTTTTGGACTCAACATCAAGTCTGGAAATCTGCCAATTTTCGTTGTAGAAACTGCATTGATTGAATAGCAGTGTGGCATGGCGCACCTTCTTCTTGAAACCAATAACCATCTTTTTAACGAATTTGCGGGCAGACATTATCAGTCAACATCTACCGATATCGATTTCCATCGACTGTTTTGTTTTCTCTGAAAAAATATGGCCCAATGAAGGTTTTGGCACAAACGCCAGCTCAAACAGTCACTTTTTGGTGCAATGGTGTTTCATGGATCCTGTGTTGATTTTCCGTTCCCTTATTAACACCGCTAGAGAGTGTGAAATGATCCTCGTTGGTCATCAAAATTTGTTTAAAAAATCAGGTTCAGGTTCAACCATTCGAGCGTGTGTTTGGCCGTATTCCAAGCAACGTGGAAATTCGAAACCAAATGAGGAATATTGTTGTCAGAAGGTGCCTATTGGCCACGATATTTTCGACGATATACACATTGAGTTAACACAACTGAACGACTGTTTTCAATGTACAGCGTCACTTTTTCGGCGCGTTGTTTCGTTGTGAAGCGATTTATGGTTAAAATTGTACTGAATTGATGTTTCAAAGACGACATGTTCAATCAAGTTAATTGTTTATGATGATAAGAAGAGAAGAAGTTTTGTATTGGATCAGGGAGCATAAAGTTAAGTTGAAAGGAATTTGTAATTAAAGCTTTTAGTCCTCTTTTTTGATGATCAGATCATGTCTTCTTTGAATAAGATTGACAGTTTTATAGAATAGAAAACAAAAAAACATTCATATAAGAAACTTGCTTTTGTTGTCTATTTTAGATTATTAGAATTTCCTTTTTCATTAAACAATATCATTGTTTTTATACTATTTTTTTTTTTTAAATGAATATTTTTCAAAATTAATGTTTTCTTCTATAATTTCTTTGTGACATGTATGTATATTTTGAAAACTATGGACAACCAAGCTGCAATCAAAACGAAACCGCCAAGTGTGATTAAATGTTGATAGGTTCTATCATCGTTCATAGCACCATAATACATTTGATCAGAAAACAGAGCTGTGCCGATTGTTAATAAAGACGCAGTCAATATTGGTTTATGCACCATTGGCACAGTGATTAACATAAAGGAATGTAAGAAATGTATACGAATGGCCACATCGCACAACACTTGGGAATCTAATTGCTTCTTTGGATCATCAATGAGACGCAACTTAAATTTGCAATAGACGGCCATCATGATTGCCAAAGCACCTGACATGGCTGCTAATCGTAAAAAAAATTGTAATGTCCACCAGCCAAATCCGATAGTTTTGTGTTCATTATAAGCAATTTTGGATCTATTGTAAGAACTGCAACATTCATTCCCGTTCCATTGACTGTCACATCTTTGGGTCTTATGCCAATTGAACGCAAGACTGCACTGCCAGATGATATTATCAACTTACTGATGGGATTACGCAAAATAATATAATCAAGTGTGTCTGTCGCCCATTGACATTTCAAAATGTATAATTATTTAATAAATAAATTCACAAAGTTTATAGAGAACACGAAAATTGTTTGCTTGGAAATTTTGCAATCCGTGACGCTTATACGTCTTTGATTTCTAAAAGAATTGATAGCAGGTCATCGAATACTCTTTAAGTGTCTTACATGTTGTGAGAGATGAGCATAAACATTCTCTTTAGATTAGATTAGATTAGATTAGATTAGGGAAACGGTGGTAACCACTGTACCTCGTCACTGCGACCGCAAGTGTGCCTATTGTGACAAACCCCGTAATCACAGTTCCTCCGAGATTCTGGTATTCATTACGAATTCCAACATCCTCTTCGGAGACGTGCTCTGCTGACTCCTCCCCCTCATTACAAAGTCTACATAGATCGCTGCGACTGATTCGCATGTTATGTAAGTGTTTCATTACTCTGCAATGTCCTATCAAGAAACCTGAGACTATTCGAATACCTGTACGTGTACGTCCCAGTAATTCATGTGTTCTTTTGCGAGATCTAGTTGGCAAGAAGATTTTAGCCACTCTAACATTGCTCGTATCCACCCTATGGCGGTGCGATTTGTCAACCTTCTCTTGCAAGCTGATCAGTTCCCAATAAGAGAGCGACAATTGAGAAAAGTCCTACACATCAAAAGGAACGTATCCAAGGGTATCAGAAAATATACAGATAGATATTATAATATTCTGTTTGAATAGCAGTTACTTCAGCTTTGATCCCTTGAGTTTTTTCTAAGTTCCACTGCCGCTGCCACTGCCACTGAACACATTATGGTACAAAATAGCACAACACAACCAACCAACTTCATTCATGCATATTTTTATGCATTGTTGCTATTGTTGTTGTTGTTGTTCTTTTTATGAATTTTTATTTTTGTTTAGCGGGTGACAGACGCAGCACACACATGTTAACCCCTAAAATATTCTCTTCTCAATCATTCTTCTCATACTCATTTAAGCATTCATACCTCTACTCCAGTCCAGTCCAGTGAAGTCCAGTCCAGTCAACCTGATCCTAGGCCCAGACCATCGTCAATATGCATTTGTTTGAGCTTATACCATACCATATGTATATGAATAAGTATATGTGCGTGGATGTGGGTGGTTCAGTTCAGTTCAGTTTGTATTGTTTAACGCATAGACTTTATTCTTCTCGGCAAGCCTTACTGCGATTGTGTAGCTGTAGCTGTGATCCCTGGCTCTTCCTTTTGGCTATGATTTGGATTGTGCCGTCTTCCGTCCGTTCTACTCTTCGTTCGTTTTTTTTTTTTGTTTTGTCAAAGGTTTTGGACAAAGGTCTTCCAATGCTGATTGTTGTTTGTTTGTTCGTTGTTTGTTATTTCTGTCTGATGTCTGCTTTCAAAATTAGCTTCACACACTCTCCTGTTCCTGTTCTTATTCCTTTTCAAGGGTGAACACTATTTGCATTTGTGATTATTATGATTTTTTGTATTGCTCTATGTATGTTCTATGATAAATCTAGTACTACTGTCTTTCAGCACTTCATATACAATAACTATACTAACCCAAGAGTTTGAGGTCAATGTCCATTTCGAACTGTTAAAGAGTCTTTGGAGTTTGCTACTGGCATCGTTTAATTTAATTTAATTACATTTTCGTATGCATTGTCGTAACATTGAAATGTTTTATGTTTTTGTTTTTTTTTGCTTTTATTCATAAATTTTGCATTGCATTTATTCATTAAATTTATTCATTTAGTTACTCATTCATTTATAATTTACTTATAGTTTACATTTTTCGTTGACATTTCAACTTCAAAGAAACCACAAAATTTTTCTTATTCTTTCTACTGAGAAACAACAAATTTGATGAGATAAAAGCTACAATACTTTAAATATGTGTGAATGTAAGTACTTACTATAACAATATAATAAAATTATATAAAAAATGTGTTTAAATAATTTAAGCTATTTTAATACATATTCGTATCTATAGTCTGCAATTCTGATGGGATAGGATAGCATGGACAGACAGGCTGCTCGCCATACGGGCAAGTTTACCCATTGGTTTGGAAAGCTATTAACCTTCCACCTCACTGGCATGTGAGATTCTGTCGATAGCTTACACTACCACCGTCTTCGCTCTCAGGGTCCTTACACTTACTCAGACCACCCATACAACGAAAACGTGGCAATCCAGCAAATGGTTTAAGTCTGTTTCAAATTATCATCAGTCTAATATATGCAGATACTTGATCTTTAATAACAGTGGCGATGCTAGATCAAATGAAGACGTCAGCGATATCAGCTTTGCGATGCCTTAAGATATGACAATATATTTAAATATAGTGTGAGTTTGAAGTGATTTTTTTTCTTCTATATAATATATTATCATATTTTTTTTTCAGTAAGAAAGAACTGCAAACGTAGAAGAAAAGCTTATATTATGGGACAAATTGTCGGGAAACTGCAAGATTGCAGTGATAGTGTGTCAGAACTCTTGGACGCTACAAGGAAACGCAAACGGACCATGGACTCACAAGGTGGAATGTCGGAACAAATTGAAAACGATAATGATACACCGAAAAAGTAAGAAGTTCCACATTTAGTATGTAAATGATACTGAAATTCTAATCTCAAAAATATAGAAAAAAAGTTATTGACCACAAATCAATACATACACACACAGACTCTATTTAAGGAGACAAATAATTCCGATATTGCTGTTTCTGCTTTGAATAAAGTTTGGCATCTACATAAAGATTATAGATCAACGTATAACCGTTGAATCCCTTGATGCTGTGTTTGGTTCAATGTATTCGGATGAAATTGAAATTGATATAAATGTAGTTGTCTCAGTATTGGCAACAGCGACATTATTTCATTTGGATGGAATCATTGAGAAGTGTTCAGAGTTGATGATCGACACGATAAATGCAACGACAATATTATTCCAAAAGAATGGATATATGGACATTGGAATTCTATACTCAATATTGATCAAAATCATGCTGATGGGTGAGTAGTCAATGAAACAGAATGGATTCAATATTTTGAAAATAATTAATTGATTTATAGTCCCCATAATGTTGATGATGAGGTCTTCAAAGAAATTGGTGCCGGTTGTTGTAAGCGTCTCTTAACGTCCGACAGTACTGATGATTCTGCAGCCGATGCAGGTGAATTACCACCATCTTCATCATCAATAACAACGCCATCGTCACAAAGTCAATGACTTTTTAATATATGGCCATCATCATCATCGAATTATCCTGTATCTGATAATGCTGCTGCTGTTCAACATTAAATACGAAGAAAGAAAGAGATGCGATTGAGAAGAGTTAAAGAATTAAAAGTTAATCACTAAAATCATGTGCCATGAACAGTTGACATACGATCGGTTCTAATCTAATCGATTGATTAATTTAATTCAGTTATATTATTTCATCAATTGTCTTTCCATATTCTTATATTCATATGGTTTTGTATTGTATATGTATATTTAATATTTTTTTGATAGCATCCATTTAAAATATTTTTTCCAATTTAAACTTGAATTAATTGTAAATACTTAATTTTATTTATATATAAACTATTACAAAAATGAAAATCAATTTTCTAAATGATCGATTTACCATCATTTACATAAGAAATACCATGTGTCACTTATGTGTGTTATAGAACGATTTAATGTTTTACAAAAATCTATAATCTTTAAGCACAAACTCGCATCGCCCCCAAAATTTAATTCTATTTATTTTTTTTACATACAATTTATTATTATTTGTATACAAATACTTAAAATCGCACACACTCTGCTCTGTGCATTCTCGTAGTAGAATACTTCAATATACAATACAATTGAATTTTTTCATTTCTTATAAATAAAAATTATGCAATTATGTATCTTCTCTTTATAACCATCGTCTTCAAAGTCTAATCATATTTTTATTGTAAATGTCTAACAAAGCAATGTAATTAGTAGTTAGATTAAAATAGTCAAAGCTTATATATGAATTAAATTTAAATTGATTGAAATAAGCTTTTTCCACTTATCGCAATTCAAAAGAAAAATATAATTTAAAAATTTCTTTCCTTATAATAATACGATAAGAATAATATCTCTTGGTAACTGATACTTAATTTGAAATTATATAAATAATAACAATAATAAGTAATTATTAATCGCTTGTGTAATTAATTGAATAATTTAGAATGACATTATCATATTCTTATTCATTTCTTTTACTTAAAAAAAAAAATCTGAAAATAGAAGCATCGAGTGAAATTTTGTATATTTTATTATTAAATGGAATAGAAAAACTAATCTTTAAGCATCAAATCAATGTCATTGATTGAATAAGAGATATGATTCAAGAAATTGTAAAAACTTGCTAAAGATTATCTGTATTTCTTATCGTGTGCAAATGACTCCTACTTTGTAATAAGAATAGAGTCAACGATTAAACAGAAAGACGATCAGTATTAAGTCTCTAGAAAAACCACTAGCTCCAGCACAAGAAACATGTCTAATTACATAAGTAATTGTATTATGTATACTTCTTGAAGATCACCAAGCATATTTAAGTTTTAATCTGCATTCAATTGGTTTAATTCGTAGCCTTTTTGAATAAATTTCTCAAATTTTGATTTTAGCAATTATTTCTTATTTGCATTATAAGTAGAACGATTCAAACCATTTATCAAGTTTCTGTTTGTTTGAAGAATAGTTGCTTGGCTTGGATTATGAGAAACTGTATACTACAATAATAACCAAATTAATTTTTACAGAAAAATCAAGATTTAGATCTTGTAATGTTATGACCAATACAATATTTATTATCGTATTGTACTGTCAACTCTATGTACCATAGTTTTTAATATTACTATATTACTCATTGTAATCATCATCTGATGGTAGCTGATCATTAATCACACTTGTACTTATTTTAGGATCATAAATTTAACAATTGTCAAGTTGGTGACATACAAATCTAAATTAATCGTTTGCAGCACTGATGTTTAACTGATCAAAAATAAGGGTACCTGAACTCAATAACCACAAATCCGGCTTAAACTGCCGATAGGCATAGGAAAATTAATTCATAGATTTATAAATCTGAATATGCAAATGGTTTTATATTTAATAAACCTTATAAGTAGTAGTAATTGTTGACCGATAATCAAGTAATTAGAGATTTTAAAGAACTATGTTAAATAACTGCCTTTACTTTATTCAGTCAAAATCATTTGCAGCACCCTCCTTATCATCATGAGTTTTATCGCCCAATATCAACATCATTAATTAGTGAAATGCAAAATACATAAATATCTCAAGTGATATGAAAAATTTAAAATATTTTTTCGCTAAATATTATTAATGACAAGCATGAGCAAATGATGGTTACCCTAAAAAAGTGTTCAAGCATTTAACAAAAGAGTCAGTCCGCGGGTCCATAGTGGAGTGGATGGTGGGAAGAGTAGAGTTGAGTTCCCAACGACGTGAACGACAAAGTGTGACTATGACTAGTAAAAGCAACAAGAAACAAACAATTAAATAAGGAGCAAAGACAAAAATTGAACATCGGTCGGTTCTATGTAAAAGTATATACCTTTCATACACATATTATAATTATATTGTAAAAGCTACAAATAACAAAAACTAATAACAATTATGTGTTTATTTATCTATTTATCTTTTATCTATCTATCTTCTTTCTGGAAATATAAATGTGTGAAGTACTTGTATTAATATAAATTGTAGAATAGTTGTGCATCATATTAAGAAAATTCTTGAATATACCTTGTGTTATACAGATTTATCATATTTCTAAAAAGTTGTTTGTTGTTTTAAATTACATAAACAGTGCAGAAAGTTTTTGTGGATGTTTATAAATTGACAAAATGCATAAATTTATATGGGCCTACCTCATTTAATAATTTGAGAATTCGAACTGAAAGGAACTGTCAGTCATCGTATGGTGGATATAATTTGCAATAATTAATTTCGATATACCAAAGAGATGATGGATGGATATACCATACTCATACTTGTTTGGGCTGACCCCTAATGTGTTACAAACAACACATCAGATTGATAAGACCCATTACTCATACTATTGTATGGTGGTATTTGAAAGGTATAGTAGAAAATAATAAAAAGTAAGTAAAAAAGAAAGGGCTGCGATTTAAAGGAGGAGGACAAAAACGCAAAACGAAAAAAATGTTGACCATGTTCACGTTTTCGTTCCGGAGTTTCATTTTATTTTTTTGTCCATTTAGTTTACCTTTTTCGCTCATGGTTTATACATATTTGACACTCATGAATATTCATGGGCACGAATGATGACGACAAACGTTACCATTGCCATTGCCGTTGCCGCTTAATATGTACAAGCGCAGAAAGCGCAGGCTGTTCTATTCTGTTCTGTTCTGTTCGACCATCTACAAGGATACACGACGTTGAATTCGACTGAAGAGACTCCTAGCTCCTAGTTGGAGTCATTATGCAAGTGAATTTCAACGTTTCGACCCACCTATACAGCCATCTACCATACATACACTCAACTACTTCAACAACCTAAACTATTTGAAACGACTCGACTGTTGCTGCTGAAATTGGATTGGAATTGGGTTGAGGTAGGTTGAGTTAGGTTTGGTTGGATTGGGTTAAATTCATGTTGAACGCTGATGCTGTGATGCTAGTTAGTGATGGTGTTGATATTTGTCAAAAGGTTTGGTTAGTGGTTGGCAAATGGTGGCATTGCAAAGAAAGGATATTAATGAATAAGAATTTTATGAGCACTTGAAACTGGATTTTATGCCAAGCGATAAGAAATTCCACCTTTTCTTGTAAAAGAAAGTAATGCAAAAAAGGTAAGTAGAAACGAAACAATAGAACAATAGTAACAAATAAAGTTTGGTAAAGTCCCACGCAATGTCTCTTAAAAGAAGCACATACAATATATGAATTTGCAGTTTTTTTTTTTGTATTTCTAAATTCAATTTAACCACTGAAATTTTGTAACTTTAACATTTGAAATTGGAATGGTGTGAGTTAATATAAGATATTGTATGTTCTGTTAATTTTGTTGGAATCTAATTTTGTCATTGCCTTAAATTTGATTAATCCTTAATTTTTTTGAATTTTTTTTTTTGTTGGTTTGTCTTCATGGGTTGAGTCAACAAGATGATGATGACTTCGTTACTTGTTTCCATTCGAGTCGCTATCTGATTGTTGAGGTGAATTGAACTCAGATTCAGACTCTGAAGTCCTTGCTGTCGGTTCTAGCTCTGAAACTAGGCTAGCCTCTGTTTGTGACTCTCCTGCTGTCATCTCCGTTTTTCCCAAGTTTCTATCAACATTTTTCATGGCATACTTTTTTACCCAAAGACGTGCCATTTTATCGTGTTCTAAACGTTGCAAAACATATTGCTCAGCAATGGCCATCACCAACGGATCATCGGGATTGCATTCACACAGCAATAGCCATATCGATAACAACACCTTCGAGATGGTCAGTACTGGAGACCATTTTTCATTTAGTATATCGAGACAAATGAGTCCACGACCGTCAATATTACAGTGATATATGCGTGTTGTGAAGCGAATTCGAGGCGGACGAAATGGGTATGTTTGCGGAAAACGTATGTCTAATGCAAATGTACCACCTTCGTAGACAGTGCCGGCAGGTCCAAGAATTGTTGCGGTCCAATGAAAAATACTTTCGCCCATGTCAGCTGTACAATTTGGTGGTGGATTATTTTTAATATCACGAAGCTCATGACTGATGCGTGGCATCGCATCACGGCCATGTGATCTCACTTTCGTGGACTTCTTTATATTCCGGACGATAGTAATACTCTCATTATGGGCCTCCAATTCTTGACGCGCGGTTTCTGTATCCACCGTATTTACGGTCTCTGCTTCCGTTCTAGAACTAGCAGCCGCCTCTTCATTGTCGTCATTACTTGGACTTATATCGATGTCATCAAAATCGGTATCATACTCGACTTTTTCATTATTGCTATGGTTACTACTGCTACTGCTGCTGCTACTCCTCACTTCATCTACTTTACTCAATGTTTCTTTTTCCTCATCATTGAGTGTATCTGCTGACCGTGGATCTATTGTTCTGACACGTCTACTGGGTCCAGGTTTGTTGTCCTTGTCATCATTTGTACTTGGAATTTCGGGATCTGACATTTTTGTTGGTTTCTAATTCTTTTACGTCCAACACCAACGACGAATTTTTTCTTTCAAAGTATAACAAAAAAATTTATGAATTCAAATTTATTTATTTTTGTACGAAACTGTTTTTTTTTTAATTTTTATATCCAAACTGTGAATTTATACAGGTATTTCCTTGTAAAGGTTTGTAGAATTAATGTGTCATTTTTTTTTTTTAATTTTGTTTTACTTATTTTTTTCTATTTGACAAATAAATCAATGTTAAGACCAGTGCTGCAAACCGCTTCAAAAATTTACATAAGTTATTATCTCTATCTCTTCTCTATATACACTAATAGTCGATTTAGACAGGCCCTGCATCACGATGATACGCTTTGGTGTTTAGACAAGCCATTTCGTATCATTTAAAACTGTTTTTTGTTTTGAATGTGAATAAGAAGAAGAGAACGTTTGTTGAATTGAGAGACAGTAAATAAGAAAAATAATAAAAAAACATTTTTAAAATGGAAAATATGTTATTTAAAAGAATTATTAATAATTGCAAGCACGCTGGTACGTTTAAATACAAAAAGAGAAGAAGACTGACAATATCTAACCGGAAGTGGCAAAAAACTTGACCACACCATCAGACATTTCCCAGACCTGGTCTGCATCAAAGACGCATCAATGCATGATGCGACACAGACTCGCATCACATTCCACAACAACAAACCCTGAATGACGTAATTTTCTTTGTGGTTGTTGTCGATTGTGATGCGAGTCATTGGTCGCATCATGAGAGACTCGCGTCATGGCCCTGTCTAAAACGGCTATAATGCACATAAATGTTTGCAAAGTCAAAAATAACAGTAAAACTTCACTTTAACAGTAAATTTAAACGGTAAAAAGATGTATATCGGTAAAAATAAAAATGCAGTTATGTTCTTCTATTCATTTTGAATATATATTGAAGAAAAAAACAACAGTTATCTTATTGGAAGTATACACAAAAAGAGAAAAGAAAAAATAAGTCAGATTTAGCGCTGACACATAAATGTTTGCAAAATGCACAGTAGGATAAAGAGTAGTCGTGGGTAGTTCGCGAACGACCTAGTTCGAAAGACCGATCTTTTAGGTGAAATATGCGAACTAGTTCGTCAATCATCTCGTTCTTATATGCAATTTACACCAAAGTACATCACGTTGATGGGGTTTTCCGTTTACACCGGATATTTTGCATCACGAACAGCTGTTTTTTGTTTTGGTTATACACACGTGGAACTTGCGAGCACGTTGGTTAAATAAAAACTAAAAGCTTGTGAAAAATACATGATTTAGAACATTTTGCAACATATGCAAATAATTCTTGCAATTCCCTTTTTCATTCCTGATACTTATTTTATTAAATTCTTTTAAAAAAATTGATAATTTATTGTCTACTTAACAATGTTTTGTGCCATCAGCTGTTGTTTAGTGATGCGACAGGTGGAAAAACACAAAAAAACTTGGCAGCACTGCAGAAATTTCTAGAAAGACCATTATTAATTTTCATATGAAGGCACATCAGTTCTTGATGCAACTATTGATCCCCATCACATTCTACAACAACAACCCCTGAATGACGTCATTTTCCTTGTGGTTGTTGTCGAATCTGATACGTATCAGTAGGCACATCATTGTTGATGTTGATGTGCTTTGGTGTAAATTGCATATTAGTTCGTTTCAGTCTTGTAGTTCGCGAACGACCTAAACCGAATGACCGCTCTTTTAGGTGAGCGAAGTAGTTCGTTACATCGCTCGTATAGCCGTTTTAGACAGGGCGATGATGCGAGTCTCTCATGATGCGACCAATGACACGCATCACAATCGACAACAACCACAATGAAAATGACGTCATTCAGGGGTTGTTGTTGTGGAATGTGATGCGAGTCTGTGTCGCATCATGCATTGATGCGTCTTTGATGCAGACAAGGGCTGGGAAATGTCTGATAGTGTGGCCAAGTTTTTTGCCATTTCCGGTTAGATATTGTCAGTCTTCTTCTCTTTTTGTATTTAAACGTACCAGCGTGCTTGCAATTATTAATAATTCTTTTAAATAATATATTTTCCATTTTAAAAATGTTTTTTTATTATTTTTCTTATTTACTGTCTCTCAATTCAACAAACGTTTTCTTCTTCTTATGCACATTCAAAACAAAAAACAGTTTTAAATGATACGAAATGGCTTGTCTAAACACCAAAGCGTATCATCGTGATGCAGGGCCTGTCTAAATCGACTATTAGTTTGTTTTAGTCTTGTAGTTCGCGAACGACTTAATAGAAAAGAGAGTCTCGCTCTAGTTCATTTTGATTTATTTTTCTGGCGCCAACCAGCCGGCTTATTCGTTTTTGATGTTTCTTGCAAAAGTAAAAGTGAAGTGTAACCACGTGTTTAAAGTTTCATTGTGGTTTATATTAATAAGTAAATTGCAATAATAAATAAATAACAATAATAAATAAACAACAATAATAAATACATAAATAGCTTTTACGGTAAGTGTATTTTATTTTCATATTTAATAATTATAATAAATAGTTATAATTAATAATAATAGATGTCATTTCAGTGAATCTAAATTATTTTGTACTAAATAAATTTTAATTTTTATTTCGTATTTTTATATAAACAGAATTTTTAATAATCATAAATAGTAGATAATTTTTTTAGTTAATTATCTCTATCGAACAGTTTTTTAAAAAAGAAATAAAAGAACGAACTAGTTCGCTATAGGAATTCGAACTAAAATCAGCGCTCCCAAAGACGAACGATTATGCCCAAGACTAAAGGCCAAAGAATCGATGATCGTGTCATTGAACTAATTTATTTTAATTATTATAAAGGCAAAACTGTTAAAGAATTGTCAGAAATGTTCTCTGTGAAATTAAGAACCGTTTATAATATAATAAATCGCGCAGAGAAAGAAAATAGATTATGTTTAAACACTTCTCCAGGCAGGCCAAGAAAATTGTCAGCAAGGACAGAATCACATATTCTTAGAGATCTAAACAATAATCCACGATCAACCAATCGATCAAGGGCTATATCCTTGAAAAATGAATATGGGTTAGATGTCTCCTCTGAAACCATTCAACGACTATTGAAAAGAAGCGAATACTCAGCCAGAGTAGCGCGTCGAAAGCCATTACTTTCTTCACAAAATATTTTAAAGAGGCTGAATTTTGCTTATGAAAAAATTTCTCAGCACCTAGAGTATTGGAGCGGGGTTATATTTTGTGACGAGACAAAAATAATGCTTCACTAAAATGATGGTCCCCATAGAGTTTGGCGGAAACGCAATACAGCGCTCCAAGAGAAAAATGTTATACCAACTATAAAATTCGGCAAATTATCAGTAATGTTATGGGGCTGTATATCCATGCAAGGCGTTGGTGAATTAAGAGTATTCACTGATATTTTAAATAAAGAGCTTTATTTGGATATTCTAAAAAAAGAATTAATGGCCAGTGCTCAAAAGGCTCACTTGAAAAAAAAGGTAGCACAACGGGCGCCAAAGGGGAAAGCTGACCTGATCAGAATTATGTATGAGGAATGGCAGAAAATACCTCAGGAATACGATATAGAACACTTAATTGGATCAATGCAAAGAAGACTTCAAACTGTTATCGAAGGTGGGAACACCAAATATTAGTTAAAAATCAAACTGTAAATAGTTTTTTCTAATTACATTTCTACGTTGTATGCATTTTGCAAACATTTATGAGTTTATGTGTATGTACATATATAAAAATCTCGTGTCACAGAGTTTGTCATGACTTCGAAACTACTGTACCTATTTTAATAAAATTTTTTATATTTATGTCATTTGGATAGTTTTTATCGCGATTAATGAGTTCAATATTTTTTAATTTCTAATTAAATGTTTTTGATTAAAGTTCCATAAATTTGTAACAGTTGGCGCTGTGGAGCAGCTTCTGCAACGTCCTATCATTGCTACAAAACTCATAAAAAAGTCAAAAAAATAAAAAAATTATTGTGTTATGTTAAAAATCAATGGGCGCGTTCAGTGGAACCAATCGCTGAGTTTTTCCGATTGGTTGGTGTTCACTGTGACTGTCAAAAAAAATCATTCAAAATGTAGTGATTGTGCTGACTAAAAATCCATTATAATAAATAACTTGAAGTCAGCGGACTTCAATCAGCTGTGTTTTGTTTGTAAACAAATACATAAAAAGGCTATTGTTAAGAAAATTTTTAGGGGGAGAGTTAAAATAGGGTAGGGGGAAGAATTAGCAAAGTGCAGTGACCAGACTTGATTGGGAATATTTATTTTTGTTGTTAATATGTGTCACTTGCACTTCTATTTGTCAGGATGAAGGCATGTTGGGGAGAGCGGCTTACGAGACACAAACACACACACGTTCAAAAGAATTCAATATTTATTTAATATTTACAACAAATGGTAAATAAATAAATATAAATAAAAATAACAATAAGTATAAAGAAATAAATGATGATGATGGTCCGATCCACGTCCGTTCTGCAGCACACGACAACAGCGCATGAATAAGTGCCTTGAGTAAATTATAAGTTGTAGTCGGCTCGCTCTTGTTGGGCTCTCTTCGTCATGATCACGTGACAGCTCGGCCAATCCTGATATCGAATCATTCTCGATTCCGTTGAAGGTGTCATCGCGTGTGGGTGCGTTTGAGCACCACGGTTTAATTCTGTCGGACGAGTATACAGAACAGAATTTACGATTTGTTATCTGCATACCCGGTATATCTTCGATTAGATACCGATCATTACCCAATTTTTTCGTGATCAGGTAAGGTTCACGGTAACGGGGTTCAATTTTTCGGGAATCACCGGTAGCTGTGGGCTCATTTTCGATGACCATCAGTTGACCCTCGATATAAACGGTTGGAGTAGCATGTTTCTTGTCGAATCGTGACTTCCACTTTTCACGCTCAGTTCGTATATTCTTCGATGCTTGTCTACGTTTTTCTTGGTTGTTCGTTGTTTATCGTACTGTCTTCATCATTATGAATAGCGGCCGTTAGTTGATTTTGGATTACGTCTATCATTTTAAAATCAAAAACCAGTTCGTTTGGACTAAAACCAGATGTAGAATTTCGTTGCGTATTAATTGACCACTGCAATTCACGTAGCTTTAGGTCCCAGTCCTTCGTTTCGGTAGTCGTAGTGCGAATGTAGTTTAAGATTGTTTGGTTGGCGCGTTTAACCTGACCGTTTGCGCGCGGTGTCCGTGCAGCTGTTTTTATGTGATGGATGTTGTTTCTTTCACAGTAATCTTCGAATACCTTCGTGGTGAAAGCTTGTTCACGGTCGGACATCAGACGTTTAGGCAACCCAAAGAAACTTGTCATTTCGTTTAGTGCGTTGATTACTGGAATAGTCTTTGTGTTTTTCACGGCTTTCACGATGAGATATTTGTTAAAAGCGTCGGATATTGCTAGAATATGCGTGTTACCTCTTTTGCTGCGAACGAATGGTCCTAAATGATCAATGTGTATTTGGAGGAACGGTATCGGCTCAGGTTCGTCAAAGTGTAAAGCTCCTTCTCGTTTTTCGCCTTTTGCTTTGAATGCATGAAACGATGTAGTCTTTGACGTATTTTCGTAACTTCGGAAACCAAAATCGTTGTTGTAATCTTTGTATCGTCTTTTCTACGCTGAAATGGCCAGCATTGTCATTGCATAATTTAACGATACGCCATCAAACTGCCTTTGGTACCCCGAATAGTGATTCCTCTTTGTTGTTTCTAAATAGTCGATGATTTTGAAGCTGATAGTCTTTTCGTAGCTGTTTTGCTTTGTCGGATTTACGTTGACCTGTGAGGACGGTTATAATTTCAACAAGTGTCGGATCTTGTAGCTGCATCGTTAGTAGCCAGTCGTTAACTTTGTCAGTTATCGAGCGTATAACTTCGTGTAGTTCTATATCTTGCGTTAGATCAAGTGCGCGGCTCATGGCATCAACGTGAGCCATTTTCGATCCTTCATGGTGAACAAACTCGCTATCGTAATCTAATATCTTGATCCACCAACGTGCTATCTTCGGTATTAGTTCCTTATTGGTTTTGACTTTGGCGATGGCGGAACAATCTGTAACGAGACGAAATGGTTATCCCAAAACAAACTCTAAATCGTTGAACAGACTCTACCACAGCTAATATTTCTAACTCGTAGCTATGGTATCGACTCTCTGCATCTGTGCAATGTCTGCTGTAATAGCCAATCCTTTTTATCGTAGGATTGCAATAAGACTCCCGTAAGTCCGATAGCGCTAGCGTGAGTATGAACTTCATGGTTCGCTGAGAAGTCATACAATGGGTATGCTGCATAACTTAGTGATGAGTTCGTTAAATGAATGTTGTTGCTCTTGCTTCAATTCAAAATGATGTGCGTCAGCTTTACGTAACAGTCGAGTCAATGGTCTTGATATCAATGAATAATTCTCAACGAATTTGCGGAAAAATCCCGTCAAGCCTAAGAATCGTTTGACCTCTGAACATAACAGTTGGTGTTTGATAGTTCGCGTTTGAGTGCAGTCGCTTTTGTATTTCTATGAGCTTTCGTCAAAATTTCTTGCTTAATCACAATTTTCCTTGTGCTAATAAAACAAGTAACGGGATTGTGTCTATTTATGGACACCTTATCTGTTGTTTACTTTCTTGTTTTCTTTTGTTTACTTTTGCAATTTGCAAACAGTAAATAGTGCATTATTTATGCTAAAGTTAATAAATTATTAACTTGTTTGACTTCTACCGCGCATCGAGCAGTGATAGCCATGTTGAGCTTTAAGAAAATTCCCTTTCACTCCTACCAACTTAAGAAGGAGAGAGCATATCGGGTAGTTGCTAGGGGTCTTCACCGCTCCACCCTGACGAGCTCTATACTACAGGAAATCAACAAGCTGGGTCACACGGTTCGCAACGTGCACAACATTAAGAGCCGCACGGATGGTGCTAAACTCAATCTGTTTTTTGTTGAGCTTAATCCAGCAGCAAATAATAAGGAGATTTACTCAATTAAGGCACTCTGTTAACAGAAGGTAACAATAGAGGCTCCTCGAAGACATGACGACGTACCACAATGTCATCGAGGCCAGGAGTACAGACATACCAAACGCTTCTGTGAAAAGAGATTCCGTTGTGTGAAATGCGACAAGGAGCATGCTTCGACGAACTGCTCCAAGCCAGATAACGTGCCAGCTGAGTGTGCCCTCTGCCATGAGGCTCACATATCCAATTGGAAAGGTTGTGCTGTATACCAACACATTGTTAGCCAGCGCCCCCCAAAAGCTAGCATTCGCAGAGTTCCCCAATTATTGCCAACAACATTGGTTGCTCCAAACATGTCTTTTGCTGATGTGACCCGTGGGGAAAAGCAACAGCGACAGCTACAGCCTCAGCCACAATACCAGCTGCAGCAACAGCAGCCTATGCAGCAGCTGCAGATACAGCAACAACAGCAGCAACCTTCTCATGTGCAAGTACAGCAGAAGCAACAAAAACAGCATCAGCAGCAGTCGCGCAAGCGGCAACAACAGCGTCAGCAGTAACAGCAGGAGTCAAAACAGAAGAAACAACCAATGCGTCAGTCCAAACAGCAGTAGCAGCAATTACAACCAATTCTGTTTCAGAATTCTCAACATGGTCATGATCAGCTGTCCTATCAACAGTGGAAGCAAACCCAGCAAAAAGAACAACCAGACCAGCTAAAGCAACAACACCAGCAGCAAACCCAGTTGACAACGGAGACCAAGTTTGATCTTCTGTTGGTCAAACTGTTGGATAGTCAGTCGCAGCAGCAGCTAGCTCAGTCGGCATCTGATGCTAAGTTTGATGCTTTAATGGCCAAGCTTGACAAGCTCTTTGACATGCAAGAGCAGATTTTGAACATCATGTCCGCCCTCACATCGCGCACTCTTAGCAGCAATTCAGCAGTCACCTCAACAGAAGCAGCCCATGTAGTAGCAACTCCATCCGCAGCACCAGCTGCTACATCTGTCACTCAATCCCACCAATGAGTCAAATAGGTCTGCGCATTGGTGTTTGGAACGCCAATAGCTTGACCAACAATGCTCTTGAGATGGAGCTCTTTATGCAGAGGCACAACATTGACGTAATGCTGATTAGTGAAACGCATTTCTGCTCCAGGTCGTATTTCAGGATGATAGGATTCGACATGCACTTAGCACATCATCCTGCTGATCGCATGCGCGGCGGAGCAGCTGTACTCATCAAATCGGGCTTAAAGTACAGTCACCTCAAAACTATCTGCTGAGACTGCGTACAGTGTGCTGCAGGTTGTCAGTGATCAGGGCGAAATTGTTCTTGCGGCTGTCTACCGCCCCCCTAACTATGGGTGGGAGGCGCTAGAGTTTAAAAAACTTTTTGACGAGCTTGGCCACAGATTCTCTCCCCGGGAACGTCACACCTACAGCCATGGACTTTGCAGTTTTTTCAGGGATCCAGTCAGACAACCTTGCTATCTCAGAGAGAATTGAGTTGAGTTCTGATCACATTCCGTTGATCATAGAACTTCGAGTTGCGGCTCTCACTACTGCCACAAAGCCTCGTCTTCTCCCCCGGAGGGCTAATATTGGAGCAGCTCATCAACTTGAACATGGATTTAAATTCACCAACTGACATCGACGATGCACCGGAGTTGTTTGTACGTAAAATACATGCTGCAGCTGAGCACTCTATGCTTGGACAACAACCTTGTTGCCCTCCGAGGCCACCACGGCCTCTTTTAAAACCCGAGATTATGGATCTGGGGAGGCTCAAGACAGCACTTCGTCGTCGATACATGCTCTCGCGCAATCCGCTTGATCAAACTGCGAAGTGCGTCTGCAGAACAACAAATTTAAGACCACTAAAGCCCCTGACTACGATGGGATTGATGGTACAGTTGCAAACCTTGTTGCGTCATATCGACCAATAAGCTTGCTGCCGGCTTTCACCAAAATATTCGAAAGAATATTCCTTGGAAGAATGCTAGCGGTAAGTGGCGTCCAGAGTGCCTTACCTAACCACCAGTTTGGCTTTCGGAATCTTCATGGTGCACCAGAACAGGTTCATCGAGTTGTACAGCATCTCCTCGAAGCATTTGAAAATAAAAAATATTGCTCTGCCATCTTCCTGGATGTTCAGCCAGCGTTTGATCGCATTTGGCATGTAGGGTTGCTTTTTAAGCTAAAATCCCTCCTCCCGGCTGCCCAGTATCTCATACTTAGGTCTTACTTGATTGGATGCTGCTTTATGGTTGAGGTCCGGGATGAGCAATCGACTATCCGCAGTATTGGTGCAGGTGTACCTCAGGGCAGCGTCCTTGGGCCAGTCCTCTATACACTCTACACCGCTGACTTGCCAGCACTACTCGCCGACAACACATTATTAGCCACATATGCCGATGACACTGCTTTCATTGCTAGCTCCTCTAGTGCCAGCGAGGCTTCTGAGTTAACACAGGAATTTCTGGATGGCTTCAGCAGGTGGGCAGACCACTGGAACATCGCAGTCAACAGCTCAAAATTTCAGCACTGCGCTTAGGAGAGACTCCTGCCCAACCGTTTTGATGCATAGCTCGGTCATACCTCAGGTGGGCTCATCACGCTACCTGAGCATGATCTTGGACAGGAGACTTACCTGGCGCAAACACATTGTCAGAACTGCTGCAACCTGTCGCCAAAAACTGAAGAAGCTTAACTGGCTCATTCGGCCCAGTAGCCAACTTAGCTTAAGTAATAAAGTAATCATCTATAAGGCAATAGTGGTCCCGTCCTGGCCTTATGGTATTCCACTATGTGGCACCGCTGCTGAGCCAAACGTTTATCTTATCCAGAAGATGCAAAACTCTACCCTCCATCAGATAGTAAACGCTCCTTGGTATGTGAGCAATAGTGTCATATTCAGGGACCGGAGAGTCCTCTCAGTCCGTGAGCAGATCAACCTTCACACTAGCCGTTATAATGACTGGCTGAAAACTCATGTCAATGAATTAGCATCCGCTCTTGCCATAAACACCTCCAGGAGGAGGCTTCAACGTCTCCACCCTGATGACCTTTGGGTGCACGGACGTAAAACAGGACGTAGGCTCCGTTTCTGAACTATGCTAACATTTTCCTGTAAATTTTTTATTTTTTAGGCTTTAAGCCATCTGTCAATCTCAAGCCATTGTCACACCAATTTTTTATAGCCGCTAAGTCGGTAGTATTTTTTTTTTGACCATTATATCAAATAAAAAAAAAAAGGTGTTTGAAAGTTTTTGGAAGCGCTGACTTTGTCTTTGCCTGGTGTTATCCCGTATTTCACCTAAAAAGATAATTTCAGATTTAAGAAATTTACATTTATCCAACGTTAGTGTAAGCCTACTTTCTTGAAGAATGCCGAATTTTTGTAGTCGTTGTATTCCCTCTTCAAAAGTCTTGCTTGCTTTGCTCGTCGTCGAGACTTCTCCAGGATTCATTCTTTTAATGATTCTATTCATAACACACTGGAAAACGGCTGGAGCATTAATAACAAGCCCAAATGGCATGCGGTTGTATTCGTAATGCCCATCTGGAGTGACAAACGCAGTATAGTTCTTTGATGATTCATTAATTTCGATTTGGTGGCAGCCCATGCGTAAGTCGAGGTATGTAAAGTATACGTTGCCTGCTAACTGAGCGAATTGTTCCTACAAATTCGGCATAGGGAACGGTATCTTTAACGTGATACTGTTCAGTCTGCGATAATCTACGCACAATCGATGTTCTCCGTTTTTCTTATTGACGATGACGATACCTGATGCATATGGTGGCTCAGACGGACGGATGATTTCGTTTTCCAGAAGCTCTGCTATCAAATTCGTAACAACAGGTCTTACGGCCTATACCTTTATACGATATGGTATCATGGATATTGGAACGTTTGATATCAATTCAATTTGCATTTTAGCCACAGAACATGAGTGTTCGTGTGCTTCCAGGATCTATAAATCCTTTACATTCATTACCGTTAATTTTAATAATTTTGCAGATGTCTGATAACGTTTTCTCGTTAATTTTGTTAATGCTGATGCTCGTTTGTGGTTTTTCAGGACACTTCAAACTGTTATGCGTAGTGCGATTGCAAACTGTGCATCGAGACTTGCGTTGAGGCTCTGGACACTTCTACGAGTAATGTCCCATTTTCTGGCAGTTGAAACACTTAACTGAACTTACCGCTTTTCCATATCGTTCATTTGTGGGCGTTGTGACTTGATACGCCTTATCCGTTGGTGTGTTGTTTCTGCTCTTCATAGTAGTTGTTGACACGTTTCTGATCTCGTTATACGTGGAATAGGTCAACATATCTCGTAGTAGATCGTTGCACCTGTTATAATCATTAGATATCTTTCTTTTCAAATCATAATCGTTTATGCCGTTTATTATGTGTCTACATATAGCTGTTTCTGGTACTTTGCCCCTTTTACCGATAGCAACCATCTTGTAATAGTAGTCTTGAGGCGGCTCGTTAACTGCTCGTCGTGTCTTTGACATCTTAATATGAACGTCAGCGGTGTTTTCAATACATGGAAAATCGTTTAGAAATCTCGCTACAAAATCTGACCAAGTTTGAAAAACATCGTCGAGGGAATCGACCCAATATCGTGCAGTCCCTCGCATCTTCTGCTGAACTCCAAAGATAACATTCTTATCATCCCAGCGATAAGCGTTTCGTAGTGATTCTACTCGTTTGATGAATTGTCGTGGGGATATTTTAATAAACAAGTAGAAAAAACTGATTATTTTTACAACAACCACAGGGAAAAGTGACGTCACTGAGGGTTGTTGCTATGAAAACCAAAATTGATTATAAACAGTTAGAAAAAAAAACAGGTTTATAAACAACTGTCGACTGGTCACTTTAGCAGTGTTGGGAAATTTCTGCCTTTTTTTTTAGCTCATTTTGGCTCTTCTTCTCCTTTTTCTTTCCAATCCAAACATAAAACAGCTGATAACATAACAATTGTTAATTTTTTTAAAAGATTTTAATAAAATAAGTATCAGGAATGAAAAAGGGAGCAGCAAGAACTATTTGCATACATTGAAAAATGTTCTAAATCATGTATTTTTCAGAAATTTTTAGTATTAATATAGCCAACGTGTTTGCAAAGTTCCACGTGTATGTATAACCAAAATAAAAAACAGCTGTTCCGAAGACAATTGAAAGAATATTTGAAAAAAAATACATCAAAAAACAAGGAAAAAAACAGTGTAAACATCTGTTTAAAAATAATGCAATTTTAAACAGTGTACATCGACTATAAGTTTGAACAATGAAATCTTTTGTTGTTCTATGGCATTTTTTGATTTCGGTTTTGTTTTTTTCGAACATAAGCAAATCCGATTTTCGAATCACTGAATATGGTCAGTCTAAAGCATTTGGGTGACACATTGGTAACCTTACTCTTGGGTAATGCTTGTAAACGAGCCGTTTCTGTTTGTCTGTGATATTATGCTGGCTAATCTCCGAAGCGGCTTAACCAACTTGAATGCGGTGTTCCGTGATGTATTGTAGCAAGCTTTGAGTAACATTTAGTGTTTGTTTCAGTCCAATCGGTTCACAAATTATTCACTAAGGATAAGGAGAACCACGCAGAAAGATTTTCGTTCGTTTTTTCTCTGCTATGCTTTGCTGCTTCATCAATTTTGTGTTTTGTTGTTATTATTGTATTATTCTGTACACTGTATTGCACTCTTTGTTCTTTTTTCTTTCTGTTAATGTTTGTAGTCACCAAAACATACCATAAAAGGCGATCTACATAGAAGGTAGGACAACGTCTGCCAAGGATTCCATCTTCTTCCTGCTGCTTATTAACTCCACCTCCGTGTTATGATCCGCCATTTCTAGATCAGTCTGGTGTAATCAACTCTTTATTTTAGCAATGGAGCAGATACATTTTTCCCGTAGGTCAGGTAGTGATTTTGGTACCGCTACTACTGCTATATCATCCGCATAGCCAACCACATCCACTCCATCCGGCAAAAGCCCTCTGAAACCCCGTCGTACATGACGTTCCAGGGGATCGAACCGAGCACTGCACCTTGAGGTACACCGGCAGTAATGTTGTTCCTTTGCGGCCCGATTTTTGTGTCATACAAGAGAAAGCGATCGCTCAGATATGACATTAGAATTCTAACCAGATGCCTTGGAACCTTGAGATTGTCCAGGAAACGCATTATATAGCACCATCTTGTTGAGTTGAATGCGTTCTTGACGTCTAAGGTGACTACTGCGCAGTACTTTTTAGTGCCCCAAAGCCATCTGTCGCCCGCAATCGCATTCCGTGCTATGTCGCAATCTTTATTTATTGCGTTGAGAGTGCTCCTGTTTTTCCTGAAGCCAAATTTGTTTTGGTGTAGTCCGATTGGGCTTTCAGTGAATTCAAGTCGCCGACATATAATTCGCTCCAATACGTTGCCCATTGGCATGCCTGGGGTTTTGTCCTTTCCCTTTTTCCTGTAGGCCATCATTTACTCGCCTGCTGTGACTGTGGTGATAGGTTCCAAAGTGTATGCGCTGTTCCAAAGCTCGTGTTGTGGAAAGTGGCTGCAAAGAATGTTGAGATTTATCTCGGGACACACCGGTGCTTGGGCGGGAGTTCCTCCCAGGCGTTTCTTCACAAGCTTATGTGCACCTCCCCATGGATTGTTGTTGAGGTCACTGCATATGCTCTTGAAGTGTGCACTTTTGCTCCTCTGATAGCTCTACGTAATTCGGAACGTTTCTCCTTATACTCGGCCTGTAGGCGCAAAAAGTTTTCTCTCCCCCTTGACCTTTGAGCTCGTCTTCTTAATTGTATGTATTGTATAAGCAATGTTGGATAATTTGGCAAGGAAAAACATGGGGAAAAGAACAGTGTTTACAGTGAGCAAAACAACAGTTTTTTACAAAAACCGTTTAGAGTCCGGTATTGCTAAAAAACAGCTGTTGTTCGTTTTGGTTATACTCGTACACATATACATATATTCTAAAGTAAAATTTGTGAAAAATACATGATTTATAAGAATTTGGAGCTTATGAACATAGTTCTGGCAGCTCCCTTTTTTATTCTTGCAACGTGTTTTATTGAAATAATGAATTTGTGAGACCGTTCCTGCTTAAACCACTGAACCTAATTTGACAAAAAAAATATCAGTTGAAAGGTATTTTTCGCTAGATGTGTTGTATGTTTTATCAAATTAGGTCAAGAGGTTTAGGTGTAAAAAGTTGTTAAAAATAACCGTTTTATAACAACAATAACAACACACAGCCGTTGATGTGTGCGTTTGTGCGCGCAGTAAAATGGGACAATAGAGAGGTTTGTGTGCCTCTCTCTTCTGTTCTATAGTATTGCCGATGATGTTGTGAATGCAGTAGTATGAGAGAATAAAGAGGTTTGTGTGCCTGTCTCTTCTGTTCTATTGCTGTATGCTCATTTGTTGTGTGAAGCCGTGTTATAGAGTTTTCGTTTATAAAGAAGTTAATGTATTAGCACTTAAAAAAATAAATGCTTTTTATAGTCTTCTCGGGAGTGACTAGTATTATAATTTTGTCATGAAGTTTGTAATACACAGAGGAGACATCGCAGACCACATAAAGTATATATATTTGTGATCAGCTCGATGAAACGAGTTGATTTAGCCATATCAGTCTGTTCGCAAAACTAGCCCCTCAGTTTTTAAGCTAGAGAGCTGAAATTTTGTACATAGGTTTCTGAACATTTGTTGGAATCAGCCGAATCGTACCACTAGGGGGGTACCTCCCATACAAACCACAATTTAATTTAATGTTCTTATTAGAAAAAGTTTTTTGTGTTTTGACTTATTCAACTGAAATTTGGACACTATAAGTTTAAATTCCGTATCCATCAGCCATGTAAATTTCATGATCCTAAGGTTACCAGCAAGGGTACCTCCTATACAAACTCACATTAAATGACAAACTTATAAAGAGTATAAGTACAATAAAAATACAATGCAACTCAAACTGTGTTCTTTGTTGATAATCAAAATGTGTTCTTTGTTGATACTCAAACTGTAACAGAGAGAATATAGTGTTGCTAAGAAAGGAAGGTTGGATGCAACCCGGAGGAGCGTGAAGAGTATTACATCTTTGGCATAGCCAATGATAGCCTTCTTTCTGGTTCTAGAATGCGGTCGATTTTGTCGGCCGGGGGCTCCTCTAGTAATTGTTATATGCCATTATCAGCTGTTTAATGATCCCGCTCATTGAAACATGACCGAGAATGTAGAAAATTTATACACTGATGAACAGTTCGTACACCTGCCGTTTTATGGAGATTGTTAGTATTTGTGTATTTTGGCATATTTGAAGTTTCATAATATGTGTTGGTGCACAATTACTGGAATAAAAATGGTTCTAAAGATTAAGAGTTTATTGGATGTTGATAAATTTGACTTTCGACTTAATAGTGGGTAGAAATAATTAATTGTAAATCTAATATCATAATTAAAATTGAATTTCTTCTAGATAACCCATTAAATAGGTGAATCGTAAAGTTTTAATAATCCATCTGGAAGATAGCAATACTTATTTCCTTCTTTTTGGCATTAGTTTCGTTTGGATTAAGTTTATTTTTCCATTTGTGATAATAGACCTCTAATTCATCCAGATAGTTTTGAAGACCAGCACTGTAAACAGCTGCATTGTCACCGAACAATGAAAGGACACGATAAGTTGGTTGTGAGATATTATGTGTGTATATATTAAACAATATTATAAAACAGAGCTCTGTGGGACCCCAGCACTTATATGTCGCTTCGTAGATTGGGTACCATTCAAATCAATATAAAAAGACGGTGCATCAAGAAACTATGTACTATTCTGATAAGTTTTATGGGTGTTCCTATAGCCTCTAATAGTATCGAATGCGGCTTCAGTGCCTAGCGTAACTAATCCGACTGATTGTTTATTTTGAATACTTTATTTTTTTTATACAATTTTTAAGTTTTAAGGATGGAAATATACAATTTAGTCCAGCTCTAAAGCCATTTTGTACAGTGGACAGTATGTTGTGTGTGTCTTAATAACTGACCAGTCGAGTTTTAATTATTTTCGACAAACCACATAGTGGACTAATAGGTCTATCGCTTCAGGTCTATCAGTAGGCTTTTCTGGTTTGGGAATTGGTTATTGTTTTGTGTTCGTACTGAAAGTTTGTCTGCTGATTGCATTTTACGGTTTATTTTAACTAGCAGTTTGTACTGGCTAGAGTATTTTTGTTGTGCGCGTAACTGTCGCCGATGTGACCGATGACGCGATCGATGCCTGATTGGACGAATTATTGTTGATATGTTGGGTGTATGCCATTTTTACAGTAACTGCATGACGCGATCGATGCTGTAGCTAAATACAATGTTGTTGATGTTGAGGCTGTATTAAGGTCCAACTACATAGCACGCTTTGGACGCTTTGTCTTTATACGCTTTTCAATGCCTTCCAACGCTTTAAGTTACAGAGCAAGCTTCTCACGCTTCTCAAAGTAAACAAAAAAAAACATCTGTTATGAAATAACTAAATTTAAACTGAGAATTGTGATCAGTTTTGCTTTGGTATTGCTCGTCATTTTTTTTTGCGCTAAAATTATAATAATTTTATATGTGCATTAAAAATAGATATACTCTTATATACCGATTTTTAAAACATCAAATCTGTGCTAAAGAATCGGGTGGCATTCTTACTTTTCGGATCGGACCCACTGTTGTCTATGACAAATATTTCAGATTAATATGTCAATATTATATTATATTTTTCTTATTGACGATGACGATACCTGATGCATATAGTGGCTCAGACGGACGGATGATTTCGTTTTCCAGAAGCTCTGCTATCAAATTCGTAACAACAGGTCTTATGGCCTATACCTTTATACGATATGGTTTCATGGATATTGGAACGTTTGATATCAATTCAATTTGCATTTTAGCCACAGAACATGAGTCTTCGTGTGCTTCCAGGATCTATAAATCCTTTACATTCATTACCGTTAATTTTAATAATTTTGCAGATGTCTGATAACGTTTTCTCGTTAATTTTGTTAATGCTGATGCTCATTTGTGGTTTTTCAGGACACTTCAAACTGTTATGCGTAGTGCGATTGCAAACTGTGCATCGAGACTTGCGTTGAGGCTCTGGACACTTCTACGAGTAATGTCCCATTTTCTGGCAGTTGAAACACTTAACTGAACTTACCGCTTTTCCATATCGTTCATTTGTGGGCGTTGTGACTTGATACGCTTTATCCGTTGGTGTGTTGTTTCTGCTCTTCATAGTAGTTGTTGACACGTTTCTGATCTCGTTATACGTGGAATAGGTCAACATATCTCGTAGTAGATCGTTGCACCTGTTATAATCATTAGATATCTTTCTTTTCAAATCATAATCGTTTATGCCGTTTATTATGTGTCTACATATAGCTGTTTCTGGTACTTTGCCCCTTTTACCGATAGCAACCATCTTGTAATAGTAGTCTTGAGGCGGCTCGTTAACTGCTCGTCGTGTCTTTGACATCTTAATATGAACGTCAGCGGTGTTTTCAATACATGGAAAATCGTTTAGAAATCTCGCTACAAAATCTGACCAAGTTTGAAAAACATCGTCGAGGGAATCGACCCAATATCGTGCAGTCCCTCGCATCTTCTGCTGAACTCCAAAGATAACATTCTTATCATCCCAGCGATAAGCGTTTCGTAGTGATTCTACTCGTTTGATGAATTGTCGTGGGGATATTTTAATAAACAAGTAGAAAAAACTGATTATTTTTACAACAACCACAGGGAAAAGTGACGTCACTGAGGGTTGTTGCTATGAAAACCAAAATTGATTATAAACAGTTAGAAAAAAAAAACAGGTTTATAAACAATTGTCGACTGGTCACTTTAGCAGTGTTGGGAAATTTCTGCCTTTTTTTTTTAGCTCATTTTGGCTCTTCTTCTCCTTTTTCTTTCCAATCCAAACATAAAACAGCTGATAACATAACAATTGTTAATTTTTTTAAAAGATTTTAATAAAATAAGTATCAGGAATGAAAAAGGGAGCAGCAAGAACTATTTGCATACATTGAAAAATGTTCTAAATCATGTATTTTTCAGAAATTTTTAGTATTAATATAGCCAACGTGTTTGCAAAGTTCCACGTGTATGTATAACCAAAATAAAAAACAGCTGTTCCGAAGACAATTGAAAGAATATTTGAAAAAAAAATACATCAAAAAACAAGGAAAAAAACAGTGTAAACATCTGTTTAAAAATAATGCAATTTTAAACAGTGTACATCGACTATAAGTTTGAACAATGAAATCTTTTGTTGTTCTATGGCATTTTTTGATTTCGGTTTTGTTTTTTTCGAACATAAGCAAATCCGATTTTCGAATCACTGAATATGGTCAGTCTAAAGCATTTGGGTGACACATTGGTAACCTTACTCTTGGGTAATGCTTGTAAACGAGCCGTTTCTGTTTGTCTGTGATATTATGCAGGCTAATCTCCGAAGCGGCTTAACCAACTTGAATGCGGTGTTCCGTGATGTATTGTAGCAAGCTTTGAGTAACATTTAGTGTTTGTTTCAGTCCAATCGGTTCACAAATTATTCACTAAGGATAAGGAGAACCACGCAGAAAGATTTTCGTTCGTTTTTTCTCTGCTATGCTTTGCTGCTTCATCAATTTTGTGTTTTGTTGTTATTATTGTATTATTCTGTACACTGTATTGCACTCTTTGTTCTTTTTTCTTTCTGTTAATGTTTGTAGTCACCAAAACATACCATAAAAGGCGATCTACATAGAAGGTAGGACAACGTCTGCCAAGGATTCCATCTTCTTCCTGCTGCTTATTAACTCCACCTCCGTGTTATGATCCGCCATTTCTAGACCAGTCTGGTGTAATCAACTCTTTATTTTAGCAATGGAGCAGATACATTTTTCCCGTAGGTCAGGTAGTGATTTTGGTACCGCTACTACTGCTATATCATCCGCATAGCCAACCACATCCACTCCATCCGGCAAAAGCCCTCTGAAACCCCGTCGTACATGACGTTCCAGGGGATCGAACCGAGCACTGCACCTTGAGGTACACCGGCAGTAATGTTGTTCCTTTGTTGTCCAGGAAACGCATTATATAGCACCATCTTGTTGAGTTGAATGCGTTCTTGACGTCTAAGGTGACTACTGCGCAGTACTTTTTAGTGCCCCAAAGCCATCTGTCGCCCGCAATCGCATTCCGTGCTATGTCGCAATCTTTATTTATTGCGTTGAAGGTGCTCCAATACTTTGCCCATTGGCATGCCTGGGGTTTTGTCCTTTCCCTTTTTCCTGTAGGCCATCATTTACTCGCCTGCTGTGACTGTGGTGATAGGTTCCAAAGTGTATGCGCTGTTCCAAAGCTCGTGTTGTGGAAAGTGGCTGCAAAGAATGTTGAGAATTTTCTCGGGACACACCGGTGCTTGGGCGGGAGTTCCTCCCAGGCGTTTCTTCACAAGCTTATGTGCACCTCCCCATGGATTGTTGTTGAGGTCACTGCATATGCTCTTGAAGTGTGCACTTTTGCTCCTCTGATAGCTCTACGTAATTCGGAACGTTTCTCCTTATACTCGGCCTGTAGGCGCAAAAAGTTTTCTCTCCCCCTTGACCTTTGAGCTCGTCTTCTTAATTGTATGTATTGTATAAGCAATGTTGGATAATTTGGCAAGGAAAAACATGGGGAAAAGAACAGTGTTTACAGTGAGCAAAACAACAGTTTTTTACAAAAACCGTTTAGAGTCCGGTATTGCTTAAAAAACAGCTGTTGTTCGTTTTGGTTATACTCGTACACATATACATATATTCTAAAGTAAAATTTGTGAAAAATACATGATTTATAAGAATTTGGAGCTTATGAACATAGTTCTGGCAGCTCCCTTTTTTATTCTTGCAACGTGTTTTATTGAAATATTGAATTTGTGAGACCGTTCCTGCTTAAACCACTGAACCTAATTTGACAAAAAAAATATCAGTTGAAAGGTATTTTTCGCTAGATGTGTTGTATGTTTTATCAAATTAGGTCAAGAGGTTTAGGTGTAAAAAGTTGTTAAAAATAACCGTTTTATAACAACAATAACAACACACAGCCGTTGATGTGTGCGTTTGTGCGCGCAGTAAAATGGGACAATAGAGAGGTTTGTGTGCCTCTCTCTTCTGTTCTATAGTATTGCCGATGATGTTGTGAATGCAGTAGTATGAGAGAATAAAGAGGTTTGTGTGCCTGTCTCTTCTGTTCTATTGCTGTATGCTCATTTGTTGTGTGAAGCCGTGTTATAGAGTTTTCGTTTATAAAGAAGTTAATGTATTAGCACTTAAAAAAATAAATGCTTTTTATAGTCTTCTCGGGAGTGACTAGTATTATAAATTTGTCATGAAGTTTGTAATACACAGAGGAGACATCGCAGACCACATAAAGTATATATATTTGTGATCAGCTCGATGAGACGAGTTGATTTAGCCATATCAGTCTGTTCGCAAAACTAGCCCCTCAGTTTTTAAGCTAGAGAGCTGAAATTTTGTACATAGGTTTCTGAACATTTGTTGGAATCAGCCGAATCGTACCACTAGGGGGGTACCTCCCATACAAACCACAATTTAATTTAATGTTCTTATTAGAAAAAGTTTTTTGTGTTTTGACTTATTCAACTGAAATTTGGACACTATAAGTTTAAGTTCCGTATCCATCAGCCATGTAAATTTCATGATCCTAAGGTTACCAGCAAGGGTACCTCCTATACAAACTCACATTAAATGACAAACTTATAAAGAGTATAAGTACAATAAAAATACAATGCAACTCAAACTGTGTTCTTTGTTGATAATCAAAATGTGTTCTTTGTTGATAATCAAACTGTAACAGAGAGAATATAGTGTTGCTAAGAAAGGAAGGTTGGATGGCTCCCGGAGGAGCGTGAAGAGTATTACATCTTTGGCATAGCCAATGATAGCCTTCTTTCTGGTTCTAGAATGCGGTCGATTTTGTCGGCCGGGGGCTCCTCTAGTAATTGTTATATGCCATTATCAGCTGTTTAATGATCCCGCTCATTGAAACATGACCGAGAATGTAGAAAATTTATACACTGATGAACAGTTCGTACACCTACCGTTTTATGGAGATTGTTAGTATTTGTGTATTTTGGCATATTTGAAGTTTCATAATATGTGTTGGTGCACAATTACTGGAATAAAAATGGTTCTAAAGATTAAGAGTTTATTGGATGTTGATAAATTTGACTTTCGACTTAATAGTGGGTAGAAATAATTAATTGTAAATCTAATATCATAATTAAAATTGAATTTCTTCTAGATAACCCATTAAATAGGTGAATCGTAAAGTTTTAATAATCCATCTGGAAGATAGCAATACTTATTTCCTTCTTTTTGGCATTAGTTTCGTTTGGATTAAGTTTATTTTTCCATTTGTGATAATAGACCTCTAATTCATCCAGATAGTTTTGAAGACCAGCACTGTAAACAGCTGCATTGTCACCGAACAATGAAAGGACACGATAAGTTGGTTGTGAGATATTATGTGTGTATATATTAAACAATATTATAAAACAGAGCTCTGTGGGACCCCAGCACTTATATGTCGCTTCGTAGATTGGGTACCATTCAAATCAATATAAAAAGACGGTGCATCAAGAAACTATGTACTATTCTGATAAGGTTTATGGGTGTTCCTATAGCCTCTAATAGTATCGAATGCGGCTTCAGTGCCTAGCGTAACTAATCCGACTGATTGTTTATTTTGAATACTTTATTTTTTTTATACAATTTTTAAGTTTTAAGGATGGAAATATACAATTTAGTCCAGCTCTAAAGCCATTTTGTACAGTGGACAGTATGTTGTGTGTGTCTTAATAACTGACCAGTCGAGTTTTAATTATTTTCGACAAACCACATAGTGGACTAATAGGTCTATCGCTTCAGGTCTATCAGTAGGCTTTTCTGGTTTGGGAATTGGTTATTGTTTTGTGTTCGTACTGAAAGTTTGTCTGCTGATTGCATTTTACGGTTTATTTTAACTAGCAGTTTGTACTGGCTAGAGTATTTTTGTTGTGCGCGTAATTGTCGCCGATGTGACCGATGACGCGATCGATGCCTGATTGGACGAATTATTGTTGATATGTTGGGTGTATGCCATTTTTACAGTAACTGCATGACGCGATCGATGCTGTAGCTAAATACAATGTTGTTGATGTTGAGGCTGTATTAAGGTCCAACTACATAGCACGCTTTGGACGCTTTGTCTTTATACGCTTTTCAATGCCTTCCAACGCTTTAAGTTACAGAGCAAGCTTCTCACGCTTCTCAAAGTAAACAAAAAAAAACATCTGTTATGAAATAACTAAATTTAAACTGAGAATTGTGATCAGTTTTGCTTTGGTATTGCTCGTCATTTTTTTTTGCGCTAAAATTATAATAATTTTATATGTGCATTAAAAATAGATATACTCTTATATACCGATTTTTAAAACATCAAATCTGTGCTAAAGAATCGGGTGGCATTCTTACTTTTCGGATCGGACCCACTGTTGTCTATGACAAATATTTCAGATTAATATGTCAATATTATATTATATTTTTCTTATTGACGATGACGATACCTGATGCATATCGTGGCTCAGACGGACGGATGATTTCGTTTTCCAGAAGCTCTGCTATCAAATTCGTAACAACAGGTCTTATGGCCTATACCTTTATACGATATGGTTTCATGGATATTGGAACGTTTGATATCAATTCAATTTGCATTTTAGCCACAGAACATGAGTGTTCGTGTGCTTCCAGGATCTATAAATCCTTTACATTCATTACCGTTAATTTTAATAATTTTGCAGATGTCTGATAACGTTTTCTCGTTAATTTTGTTAATGCTGATGCTCGTTTGTGGTTTTTCAGGACACTTCAAACTGTTATGCGTAGTGCGATTGCAAACTGTGCATCGAGACTTGCGTTGAGGCTCTGGACACTTCTACGAGTAATGTCCCATTTTCTGGCAGTTGAAACACTTAACTGAACTTACCGCTTTTCCATATCGTTCATTTGTGGGCGTTGTGACTTGATACGCTTTATCCGTTGGTGTGTTGTTTCTGCTCTTCATAGTAGTTGTTGACACGTTTCTGATCTCGTTATACGTGGAATAGGTCAACATATCTCGTAGTAGATCGTTGCACCTGTTATAATCATTAGATATCTTTCTTTTCAAATCATAATCGTTTATGCCGTTTATTATGTGTCTACATATAGCTGTTTCTGGTACTTTGCCCCTTTTACCGATAGCAACCATCTTGTAATAGTAGTCTTGAGGCGGCTCGTTAACTGCTCGTCGTGTCTTTGACATCTTAATATGAACGTCAGCGGTGTTTTCAATACATGGAAAATCGTTTAGAAATCTCACTACAAAATCTGACCAAGTTTGAAAAACATCGTCGAGGGAATCGACCCAATATCGTGCAGTCCCTCGCATCTTCTGCTGAACTCCAAAGATAACATTCTTATCATCCCAGCGATAAGCGTTTCGTAGTGATTCTACACGTTTGATGAATTGTCGTGGGGATATTTTAATAAACAAGTAGAAAAAACTGATTATTTTTACAACAACCACAGGGAAAAGTGACGTCACTGAGGGTTGTTGCTATGAAAACCAAAATTGATTATAAACAGTTAGAAAAAAAAAACAGGTTTATAAACAATTGTCGACTGGTCACTTTAGCAGTGTTGGGAAATTTCTGCCTTTTTTTTTTAGCTCATTTTGGCTCTTCTTCTCCTTTTTCTTTCCAATCCAAACATAAAACAGCTGATAACATAACAATTGTTAATTTTTTTAAAAGATTTTAATAAAATAAGTATCAGGAATGAAAAAGGGAGCAGCAAGAACTATTTGCATACATTGAAAAATGTTCTAAATCATGTATTTTTCAGAAATTTTTAGTATTAATATAGCCAACGTGTTTGCAAAGTTCCACGTGTATGTATAACCAAAATAAAAAACAGCTGTTCCGAAGACAATTGAAAGAATATTTGAAAAAAAAATACATAAAAAAACAAGGAAAAAAACAGTGTAAACATCTGTTTAAAAATAATGCAATTTTAAACAGTGTACATCGACTATAAGTTTGAACAATGAAATCTTTTGTTGTTCTATGGCATTTTTTGATTTCGGTTTTGTTTTTTTCGAACATAAGCAAATCCGATTTTCGAATCACTGAATATGGTCAGTCTAAAGCATTTGGGTGACACATTGGTAACCTTACTCTTGGGTAATGCTTGTAAACGAGCCGTTTCTGTTTGTCTGTGATATTATGCAGGCTAATCTCCGAAGCGGCTTAACCAACTTGAATGCGGTGTTCCGTGATGTATTGTAGCAAGCTTTGAGTAACATTTAGTGTTTGTTTCAGTCCAATCGGTTCACAAATTATTCACTAAGGATAAGGAGAACCACGCAGAAAGATTTTCGTTCGTTTTTTCTCTGCTATGCTTTGCTGCTTCATCAATTTTGTGTTTTGTTGTTATTATTGTATTATTCTGTACACTGTATTGCACTCTTTGTTCTTTTTTCTTTCTGTTAATGTTTGTAGTCACCAAAACATACCATAAAAGGCGATCTACATAGAAGGTAGGACAACGTCTGCCAAGGATTCCATCTTCTTCCTGCTGCTTATTAACTCCACCTCCGTGTTATGATCCGCCATTTCTAGACCAGTCTGGTGTAATCAACTCTTTATTTTAGCAATGGAGCAGATACATTTTTCCCGTAGGTCAGGTAGTGATTTTGGTACCGCTACTACTGCTATATCATCCGCATAGCCAACCACATCCACTCCATCCGGCAAAAGCCCTCTGCAACCCCGTCGTACATGACGTTCCAGGGGATCGAACCGAGCACTGCACCTTGAGGTACACCGGCAGTAATGTTGTTCCTTTGTTGTCCAGGAAACGCATTATATAGCACCATCTTGTTGAGTTGAATGCGTTCTTGACGTCTAAGGTGACTACTGCGCAGTACTTTTTAGTGCCCCAAAGCCATCTGTCGCCCGCAATCGCATTCCGTGCTATGTCGCAATCTTTATTTATTGCGTTGAAGGTGCTCCAATACTTTGCCCATTGGCATGCCTGGGGTTTTGTCCTTTCCCTTTTTCCTGTAGGCCATCATTTACTCGCCTGCTGTGACTGTGGTGATAGGTTCCAAAGTGTATGCGCTGTTCCAAAGCTCGTGTTGTGGAAAGTGGCTGCAAAGAATGTTGAGAATTTTCTCGGGACACACTGGTGCTTGGGCGGGAGTTCCTCCCAGGCGTTTCTTCACAAGCTTATGTGCACCTCCCCATGGATTGTTGTTGAGGTCACTGCATATGCTCTTGAAGTGTGCACTTTTGCTCCTCTGATAGCTCTACGTAATTCGGAACGTTTCTCCTTATACTCGGCCTGTAGGCGCAAAAAGTTTTCTCTCCCCCTTGACCTTTGAGCTCGTCTTCTTAATTGTATGTATTGTATAAGCAATGTTGGATAATTTGGCAAGGAAAAACATGGGGAAAAGAACAGTGTTTACAGTGAGCAAAACAACAGTTTTTTACAAAAACCGTTTAGAGTCCGGTATTTCTTAAAAAACAGCTGTTGTTCGTTTTGGTTATACTCGTACACATATACATATATTCTAAAGTAAAATTTGTGAAAAATACATGATTTATAAGAATTTGGAGCTTATGAACATAGTTCTGGCAGCTCCCTTTTTTATTCTTGCAACGTGTTTTATTGAAATATTGAATTTGTGAGACCGTTCCTGCTTAAACCACTGAACCTAATTTGACAAAAAAAATATCAGTTGAAAGGTATTTTTCGCTAGATGTGTTGTATGTTTTATCAAATTAGGTCAAGAGGTTTAGGTGTAAAAAGTTGTTAAAAATAACCGTTTTATAACAACAATAACAACACACAGCCGTTGATGTGTGCGTTTGTGCGCGCAGTAAAATGGGACAATAGAGAGGTTTGTGTGCCTCTCTCTTCTGTTCTATAGTATTGCCGATGATGTTGTGAATGCAGTAGTATGAGAGAATAAAGAGGTTTGTGTGCCTGTCTCTTCTGTTCTATTGCTGTATGCTCATTTGTTGTGTGAAGCCGTGTTATAGAGTTTTCGTTTATAAAGAAGTTAATGTATTAGCACTTAAAAAAATAAATGCTTTTTATAGTCTTCTCGGGAGTGACTAGTATTATAAATTTGTCATGAAGTTTGTAATACACAGAGGAGACATCGCAGACCACATAAAGTATATATATTTGTGATCAGCTCGATGAGACGAGTTGATTTAGCCATATCAGTCTGTTCGCAAAACTAGCCCCTCAGTTTTTAAGCTAGAGAGCTGAAATTTTGTACATAGGTTTCTGAACATTTGTTGGAATCAGCCGAATCGTACCACTAGGGGGGTACCTCCCATACAAACCACAATTTAATTTAATGTTCTTATTAGAAAAAGTTTTTTGTGTTTTGACTTATTCAACTGAAATTTGGACACTATAAGTTTAAGTTCCGTATCCATCAGCCATGTAAATTTCATGATCCTAAGGTTACCAGCAAGGGTACCTCCTATACAAACTCACATTAAATGACAAACTTATAAAGAGTATAAGTACAATAAAAATACAATGCAACTCAAACTGTGTTCTTTGTTGATAATCAAAATGTGTTCTTTGTTGATAATCAAACTGTAACAGAGAGAATATAGTGTTGCTAAGAAAGGAAGGTTGGATGGCTCCCGGAGGAGCGTGAAGAGTATTACATCTTTGGCATAGCCAATGATAGCCTTCTTTCTGGTTCTAGAATGCGGTCGATTTTGTCGGCCGGGGGCTCCTCTAGTAATTGTTATATGCCATTATCAGCTGTTTAATGATCCCGCTCATTGAAACATGACCGAGAATGTAGAAAATTTATACACTGATGAACAGTTCGTACACCTGCCGTTTTATGGAGATTGTTAGTATTTGTGTATTTTGGCATATTTGAAGTTTCATAATATGTGTTGGTGCACAATTACTGGAATAAAAATGGTTCTAAAGATTAAGAGTTTATTGGATGTTGATAAATTTGACTTTCGACTTAATAGTGGGTAGAAATAATTAATTGTAAATCTAATATCATAATTAAAATTGAATTTCTTCTAGATAACCCATTAAATAGGTGAATCGTAAAGTTTTAATAATCCATCTGGAAGATAGCAATACTTATTTCCTTCTTTTTGGCATTAGTTTCGTTTGGATTAAGTTTATTTTTCCATTTGTGATAATAGACCTCTAATTCATCCAGATAGTTTTGAAGACCAGCACTGTAAACAGCTGCATTGTCACCGAACAATGAAAGGACACGATAAGTTGGTTGTGAGATATTATGTGTGTATATATTAAACAATATTATAAAACAGAGCTCTGTGGGACCCCAGCACTTATATGTCGCTTCGTAGATTGGGTACCATTCAAATCAATATAAAAAGACGGTGCATCAAGAAACTATGTACTATTCTGATAAGGTTTATGGGTGTTCCTATAGCCTCTAATAGTATCGAATGCGGCTTCAGTGCCTAGCGTAACTAATCCGACTGATTGTTTATTTTGAATACTTTATTTTTTTTATACAATTTTTAAGTTTTAAGGATGGAAATATACAATTTAGTCCAGCTCTAAAGCCATTTTGTACAGTGGACAGTATGTTGTGTGTGTCTTAATAACTGACCAGTCGAGTTTTAATTATTTTCGACAAACCACATAGTGGACTAATAGGTCTATCGCTTCAGGTCTATCAGTAGGCTTTTCTGGTTTGGGAATTGGTTATTGTTTTGTGTTCGTACTGAAAGTTTGTCTGCTGATTGCATTTTACGGTTTATTTTAACTAGCAGTTTGTACTGGCTAGAGTATTTTTGTTGTGCGCGTAATTGTCGCCGATGTGACCGATGACGCGATCGATGCCTGATTGGACGAATTATTGTTGATATGTTGGGTGTATGCCATTTTTACAGTAACTGCATGACGCGATCGATGCTGTAGCTAAATACAATGTTGTTGATGTTGAGGCTGTATTAAGGTCCAACTACATAGCACGCTTTGGACGCTTTGTCTTTATACGCTTTTCAATGCCTTCCAACGCTTTAAGTTACAGAGCAAGCTTCTCACGCTTCTCAAAGTAAACAAAAAAAAACATCTGTTATGAAATAACTAAATTTAAACTGAGAATTGTGATCAGTTTTGCTTTGGTATTGCTCGTCATTTTTTTTTGCGCTAAAATTATAATAATTTTATATGTGCATTAAAAATAGATATACTCTTATATACCGATTTTTAAAACATCAAATCTGTGCTAAAGAATCGGGTGGCATTCTTACTTTTCGGATCGGACCCACTGTTGTCTATGACAAATATTTCAGATTAATATGTCAATATTATATTATATTTTTCTTATTGACGATGACGATACCTGATGCATATCGTGGCTCAGACGGACGGATGATTTCGTTTTCCAGAAGCTCTGCTATCAAATTCGTAACAACAGGTCTTATGGCCTATAACTTTATACGATATGGTTTCATGGATATTGGAACGTTTGATATCAATTCAATTTGCATTTTAGCCACAGAACATGAGTGTTCGTGTGCTTCCAGGATCTATAAATCCTTTACATTCATTACCGTTAATTTTAATAATTTTGCAGATGTCTGATAACGTTTTCTCGTTAATTTTGTTAATGCTGATGCTCGTTTGTGGTTTTTCAGGACACTTCAAACTGTTATGCGTAGTGCGATTGCAAACTGTGCATCGAGACTTGCGTTGAGGCTCTGGACACTTCTACGAGTAATGTCCCATTTTCTGGCAGTTGAAACACTTAACTGAACTTACCGCTTTTCCATATCGTTCATTTGTGGGCGTTGTGACTTGATACGCTTTATCCGTTGGTGTGTTGTTTCTGCTCTTCATAGTAGTTGTTGACACGTTTCTGATCTCGTTATACGTGGAATAGGTCAACATATCTCGTAGTAGATCGTTGCACCTGTTATAATCATTAGATATCTTTCTTTTCAAATCATAATCGTTTATGCCGTTTATTATGTGTCTACATATAGCTGTTTCTGGTACTTTGCCCCTTTTACCGATAGCAACCATCTTGTAATAGTAGTCTTGAGGCGGCTCGTTAACTGCTCGTCGTGTCTTTGACATCTTAATATGAACGTCAGCGGTGTTTTCAATACATGGAAAATCGTTTAGAAATCTCACTACAAAATCTGACCAAGTTTGAAAAACATCGTCGAGGGAATCGACCCAATATCGTGCAGTCCCTCGCATCTTCTGCTGAACTCCAAAGATAACATTCTTATCATCCCAGCGATAAGCGTTTCGTAGTGATTCTACACGTTTGATGAATTGTCGTGGGGATATTTTAATAAACAAGTAGAAAAAACTGATTATTTTTACAACAACCACAGGGAAAAGTGACGTCACTGAGGGTTGTTGCTATGAAAACCAAAATTGATTATAAACAGTTAGAAAAAAAAAAACAGGTTTATAAACAATTGTCGACTGGTCACTTTAGCAGTGTTGGGAAATTTCTGCCTTTTTTTTTTAGCTCATTTTGGCTCTTCTTCTCCTTTTTCTTTCCAATCCAAACATAAAACAGCTGATAACATAACAATTGTTAATTTTTTTAAAAGATTTTAATAAAATAAGTATCAGGAATGAAAAAGGGAGCAGCAAGAACTATTTGCATACATTGAAAAATGTTCTAAATCATGTATTTTTCAGAAATTTTTAGTATTAATATAGCCAACGTGTTTGCAAAGTTCCACGTGTATGTATAACCAAAATAAAAAACAGCTGTTCCGAAGACAATTGAAAGAATATTTGAAAAAAAAATACATAAAAAAACAAGGAAAAAAACAGTGTAAACATCTGTTTAAAAATAATGCAATTTTAAACAGTGTACATCGACTATAAGTTTGAACAATGAAATCTTTTGTTGTTCTATGGCATTTTTTGATTTCGGTTTTGTTTTTTTCGAACATAAGCAAATCCGATTTTCGAATCACTGAATATGGTCAGTCTAAAGCATTTGGGTGACACATTGGTAACCTTACTCTTGGGTAATGCTTGTAAACGAGCCGTTTCTGTTTGTCTGTGATATTATGCAGGCTAATCTCCGAAGCGGCTTAACCAACTTGAATGCGGTGTTCCGTGATGTATTGTAGCAAGCTTTGAGTAACATTTAGTGTTTGTTTCAGTCCAATCGGTTCACAAATTATTCACTAAGGATAAGGAGAACCACGCAGAAAGATTTTCGTTCGTTTTTTCTCTGCTATGCTTTGCTGCTTCATCAATTTTGTGTTTTGTTGTTATTATTGTATTATTCTGTACACTGTATTGCACTCTTTGTTCTTTTTTCTTTCTGTTAATGTTTGTAGTCACCAAAACATACCATAAAAGGCGATCTACATAGAAGGTAGGACAACGTCTGCCAAGGATTCCATCTTCTTCCTGCTGCTTATTAACTCCACCTCCGTGTTATGATCCGCCATTTCTAGATCAGTCTGGTGTAATCAACTCTTTATTTTAGCAATGGAGCAGATACATTTTTCCCGTAGGTCAGGTAGTGATTTTGGTACCGCTACTACTGCTATATCATCCGCATAGCCAACCACATCCACTCCATCCGGCAAAAGCCCTCTGCAACCCCGTCGTACATGACGTTCCAGGGGATCGAACCGAGCACTGCACCTTGAGGTACACCGGCAGTAATGTTGTTCCTTTGTTGTCCAGGAAACGCATTATATAGCACCATCTTGTTGAGTTGAATGCGTTCTTGACGTCTAAGGTGACTACTGCGCAGTACTTTTTAGTGCCCCAAAGCCATCTGTCGCCCGCAATCGCATTCCGTGCTATGTCGCAATCTTTATTTATTGCGTTGAAGGTGCTCCAATACTTTGCCCATTGGCATGCCTGGGGTTTTGTCCTTTCCCTTTTTCCTGTAGGCCATCATTTACTCGCCTGCTGTGACTGTGGTGATAGGTTCCAAAGTGTATGCGCTGTTCCAAAGCTCGTGTTGTGGAAAGTGGCTGCAAAGAATGTTGAGAATTTTCTCGGGACACACTGGTGCTTGGGCGGGAGTTCCTCCCAGGCGTTTCTTCACAAGCTTATGTGCACCTCCCCATGGATTGTTGTTGAGGTCACTGCATATGCTCTTGAAGTGTGCACTTTTGCTCCTCTGATAGCTCTACGTAATTCGGAACGTTTCTCCTTATACTCGGCCTGTAGGCGCAAAAAGTTTTCTCTCCCCCTTGACCTTTGAGCTCGTCTTCTTAATTGTATGTATTGTATAAGCAATGTTGGATAATTTGGCAAGGAAAAACATGGGGAAAAGAACAGTGTTTACAGTGAGCAAAACAACAGTTTTTTACAAAAACCGTTTAGAGTCCGGTATTTCTTAAAAAACAGCTGTTGTTCGTTTTGGTTATACTCGTACACATATACATATATTCTAAAGTAAAATTTGTGAAAAATACATGATTTATAAGAATTTGGAGCTTATGAACATAGTTCTGGCAGCTCCCTTTTTTATTCTTGCAACGTGTTTTATTGAAATATTGAATTTGTGAGACCGTTCCTGCTTAAACCACTGAACCTAATTTGACAAAAAAAATATCAGTTGAAAGGTATTTTTCGCTAGATGTGTTGTATGTTTTATCAAATTAGGTCAAGAGGTTTAGGTGTAAAAAGTTGTTAAAAATAACCGTTTTATAACAACAATAACAACACACAGCCGTTGATGTGTGCGTTTGTGCGCGCAGTAAAATGGGACAATAGAGAGGTTTGTGTGCCTCTCTCTTCTGTTCTATAGTATTGCCGATGATGTTGTGAATGCAGTAGTATGAGAGAATAAAGAGGTTTGTGTGCCTGTCTCTTCTGTTCTATTGCTGTATGCTCATTTGTTGTGTGAAGCCGTGTTATAGAGTTTTCGTTTATAAAGAAGTTAATGTATTAGCACTTAAAAAAATAAATGCTTTTTATAGTCTTCTCGGGAGTGACTAGTATTATAAATTTGTCATGAAGTTTGTAATACACAGAGGAGACATCGCAGACCACATAAAGTATATATATTTGTGATCAGCTCGATGAGACGAGTTGATTTAGCCATATCAGTCTGTTCGCAAAACTAGCCCCTCAGTTTTTAAGCTAGAGAGCTGAAATTTTGTACATAGGTTTCTGAACATTTGTTGGAATCAGCCGAATCGTACCACTAGGGGGGTACCTCCCATACAAACCACAATTTAATTTAATGTTCTTATTAGAAAAAGTTTTTTGTGTTTTGACTTATTCAACTGAAATTTGGACACTATAAGTTTAAGTTCCGTATCCATCAGCCATGTAAATTTCATGATCCTAAGGTTACCAGCAAGGGTACCTCCTATACAAACTCACATTAAATGACAAACTTATAAAGAGTATAAGTACAATAAAAATACAATGCAACTCAAACTGTGTTCTTTGTTGATAATCAAAATGTGTTCTTTGTTGATAATCAAACTGTAACAGAGAGAATATAGTGTTGCTAAGAAAGGAAGGTTGGATGGCTCCCGGAGGAGCGTGAAGAGTATTACATCTTTGGCATAGCCAATGATAGCCTTCTTTCTGGTTCTAGAATGCGGTCGATTTTGTCGGCCGGGGGCTCCTCTAGTAATTGTTATATGCCATTATCAGCTGTTTAATGATCCCGCTCATTGAAACATGACCGAGAATGTAGAAAATTTATACACTGATGAACAGTTCGTACACCTGCCGTTTTATGGAGATTGTTAGTATTTGTGTATTTTGGCATATTTGAAGTTTCATAATATGTGTTGGTGCACAATTACTGGAATAAAAATGGTTCTAAAGATTAAGAGTTTATTGGATGTTGATAAATTTGACTTTCGACTTAATAGTGGGTAGAAATAATTAATTGTAAATCTAATATCATAATTAAAATTGAATTTCTTCTAGATAACCCATTAAATAGGTGAATCGTAAAGTTTTAATAATCCATCTGGAAGATAGCAATACTTATTTCCTTCTTTTTGGCATTAGTTTCGTTTGGATTAAGTTTATTTTTCCATTTGTGATAATAGACCTCTAATTCATCCAGATAGTTTTGAAGACCAGCACTGTAAACAGCTGCATTGTCACCGAACAATGAAAGGACACGATAAGTTGGTTGTGAGATATTATGTGTGTATATATTAAACAATATTATAAAACAGAGCTCTGTGGGACCCCAGCACTTATATGTCGCTTCGTAGATTGGGTACCATTCAAATCAATATAAAAAGACGGTGCATCAAGAAACTATGTACTATTCTGATAAGGTTTATGGGTGTTCCTATAGCCTCTAATAGTATCGAATGCGGCTTCAGTGCCTAGCGTAACTAATCCGACTGATTGTTTATTTTGAATACTTTATTTTTTTTATACAATTTTTAAGTTTTAAGGATGGAAATATACAATTTAGTCCAGCTCTAAAGCCATTTTGTACAGTGGACAGTATGTTGTGTGTGTCTTAATAACTGACCAGTCGAGTTTTAATTATTTTCGACAAACCACATAGTGGACTAATAGGTCTATCGCTTCAGGTCTATCAGTAGGCTTTTCTGGTTTGGGAATTGGTTATTGTTTTGTGTTCGTACTGAAAGTTTGTCTGCTGATTGCATTTTACGGTTTATTTTAACTAGCAGTTTGTACTGGCTAGAGTATTTTTGTTGTGCGCGTAATTGTCGCCGATGTGACCGATGACGCGATCGATGCCTGATTGGACGAATTATTGTTGATATGTTGGGTGTATGCCATTTTTACAGTAACTGCATGACGCGATCGATGCTGTAGCTAAATACAATGTTGTTGATGTTGAGGCTGTATTAAGGTCCAACTACATAGCACGCTTTGGACGCTTTGTCTTTATACGCTTTTCAATGCCTTCCAACGCTTTAAGTTACAGAGCAAGCTTCTCACGCTTCTCAAAGTAAACAAAAAAAAACATCTGTTATGAAATAACTAAATTTAAACTGAGAATTGTGATCAGTTTTGCTTTGGTATTGCTCGTCATTTTTTTTTGCGCTAAAATTATAATAATTTTATATGTGCATTAAAAATAGATATACTCTTATATACCGATTTTTAAAACATCAAATCTGTGCTAAAGAATCGGGTGGCATTCTTACTTTTCGGATCGGACCCACTGTTGTCTATGACAAATATTTCAGATTAATATGTCAATATTATATTATATTTTTCTTATTGACGATGACGATACCTGATGCATATCGTGGCTCAGACGGACGGATGATTTCGTTTTCCAGAAGCTCTGCTATCAAATTCGTAACAACAGGTCTTATGGCCTATAACTTTATACGATATGGTTTCATGGATATTGGAACGTTTGATATCAATTCAATTTGCATTTTAGCCACAGAACATGAGTGTTCGTGTGCTTCCAGGATCTATAAATCCTTTACATTCATTACCGTTAATTTTAATAATTTTGCAGATGTCTGATAACGTTTTCTCGTTAATTTTGTTAATGCTGATGCTCGTTTGTGGTTTTTCAGGACACTTCAAACTGTTATGCGTAGTGCGATTGCAAACTGTGCATCGAGACTTGCGTTGAGGCTCTGGACACTTCTACGAGTAATGTCCCATTTTCTGGCAGTTGAAACACTTAACTGAACTTACCGCTTTTCCATATCGTTCATTTGTGGGCGTTGTGACTTGATACGCTTTATCCGTTGGTGTGTTGTTTCTGCTCTTCATAGTAGTTGTTGACACGTTTCTGATCTCGTTATACGTGGAATAGGTCAACATATCTCGTAGTAGATCGTTGCACCTGTTATAATCATTAGATATCTTTCTTTTCAAATCATAATCGTTTATGCCGTTTATTATGTGTCTACATATAGCTGTTTCTGGTACTTTGCCCCTTTTACCGATAGCAACCATCTTGTAATAGTAGTCTTGAGGCGGCTCGTTAACTGCTCGTCGTGTCTTTGACATCTTAATATGAACGTCAGCGGTGTTTTCAATACATGGAAAATCGTTTAGAAATCTCGCTACAAAATCTGACCAAGTTTGAAAAACATCGTCGAGGGAATCGACCCAATATCGTGCAGTCCCTCGCATCTTCTGCTGAACTCCAAAGATAACATTCTTATCATCCCAGCGATAAGCGTTTCGTAGTGATTCTACTCGTTTGATGAATTGTCGTGGGGATATTTTAATAAACAAGTAGAAAAAACTGATTATTTTTACAACAACCACAGGGAAAAGTGACGTCACTGAGGGTTGTTGCTATGAAAACCAAAATTGATTATAAACAGTTAGAAAAAAAAAACAGGTTTATAAACAATTGTCGACTGGTCACTTTAGCAGTGTTGGGAAATTTCTGCCTTTTTTTTTAGCTCATTTTGGCTCTTCTTCTCCTTTTTCTTTCCAATCCAAACATAAAACAGCTGATAACATAACAATTGTTAATTTTTTTAAAAGATTTTAATAAAATAAGTATCAGGAATGAAAAAGGGAGCAGCAAGAACTATTTGCATACATTGAAAAATGTTCTAAATCATGTATTTTTCAGAAATTTTTAGTATTAATATAGCCAACGTGTTTGCAAAGTTCCACGTGTATGTATAACCAAAATAAAAAACAGCTGTTCCGAAGACAATTGAAAGAATATTTGAAAAAAAATACATCAAAAAACAAGGAAAAAAACAGTGTAAACATATGTTTAAAAATAATGCAATTTTAAACAGTGTACATCGACTATAAGTTTGAACAATGAAATCTTTTGTTGTTCTATGGCATTTTTTGATTTCGGTTTTGTTTTTTTCGAACATAAGCAAATCCGATTTTCGAATCACTGAATATGGTCAGTCTAAAGCATTTGGGTGACACATTGGTAACCTTACTCTTGGGTAATGCTTGTAAACGAGCCGTTTCTGTTTGTCTGTGATATTATGCAGGCTAATCTCCGAAGCGGCTTAACCAACTTGAATGCGGTGTTCCGTGATGTATTGTAGCAAGCTTTGAGTAACATTTAGTGTTTGTTTCAGTCCAATCGGTTCACAAATTATTCACTAAGGATAAGGAGAACCACGCAGAAAGATTTTCGTTCGTTTTTTCTCTGCTATGCTTTGCTGCTTCATCAATTTTGTGTTTTGTTGTTATTATTGTATTATTCTGTACACTGTATTGCACTCTTTGTTCTTTTTTCTTTCTGTTAATGTTTGTAGTCACCAAAACATACCATAAAAGGCGATCTACATAGAAGGTAGGACAACGTCTGCCAAGGATTCCATCTTCTTCCTGCTGCTTATTAACTCCACCTCCGTGTTATGATCCGCCATTTCTAGACCAGTCTGGTGTAATCAACTCTTTATTTTAGCAATGGAGCAGATACATTTTTCCCGTAGGTCAGGTAGTGATTTTGGTACCGCTACTACTGCTATATCATCCGCATAGCCAACCACATCCACTCCATCCGGCAAAAGCCCTCTGAAACCCCGTCGTACATGACGTTCCAGGGGATCGAACCGAGCACTGCACCTTGAGGTACACCGGCAGTAATGTTGTTCCTTTGCGGCCCGATTTTTGTGTCATACAAGAGAAAGCGATCGCTCAGATATGACATTAGAATTCTAACCAGATGCCTTGGAACCTTGAGATTGTCCAGGAAACGCATTATATAGCACCATCTTGTTGAGTTGAATGCGTTCTTGACGTCTAAGGTGACTACTGCGCAGTACTTTTTAGTGCCCCAAAGCCATCTGTCGCCCGCAATCGCATTCCGTGCTATGTCGCAATCTTTATTTATTGCGTTGAGAGTGCTCCTGTTTTTCCTGAAGCCAAATTTGTTTTGGTGTAGTCCGATTGGGCTTTCAGTGAATTCAAGTCGCCGACATATAATTCGCTCCAATACTTTGCCCATTGGCATGCCTGGGGTTTTGTCCTTTCCCTTTTTCCTGTAGGCCATCATTTACTCGCCTGCTGTGACTGTGGTGATAGGTTCCAAAGTGTATGCGCTGTTCCAAAGCTCGTGTTGTGGAAAGTGGCTGCAAAGAATGTTGAGATTTATCTCGGGACACACCGGTGCTTGGGCGGGAGTTCCTCCCAGGCGTTTCTTCACAAGCTTATGTGCACCTCCCCATGGATTGTTGTTGAGGTCACTGCATATGCTCTTGAAGTGTGCACTTTTGCTCCTCTGATAGCTCTACGTAATTCGGAACGTTTCTCCTTATACTCGGCCTGTAGGCGCAAAAAGTTTTCTCTCCCCCTTGACCTTTGAGCTCGTCTTCTTAATTGTATGTATTGTATAAGCAATGTTGGATAATTTGGCAAGGAAAAACATGGGGAAAAGAACAGTGTTTACAGTGAGCAAAACAACAGTTTTTTACAAAAACCGTTTAGAGTCCGGTATTGCTTAAAAAACAGCTGTTGTTCGTTTTGGTTATACTCGTACACATATACATATATTCTAAAGTAAAATTTGTGAAAAATACATGATTTATAAGAATTTGGAGCTTATGAACATAGTTCTGGCAGCTCCCTTTTTTATTCTTGCAACGTGTTTTATTGAAATATTGAATTTGTGAGACCGTTCCTGCTTAAACCACTGAACCTAATTTGACAAAAAAAATATCAGTTGAAAGGTATTTTTCGCTAGATGTGTTGTATGTTTTATCAAATTAGGTCAAGAGGTTTAGGTGTAAAAAGTTGTTAAAAATAACCGTTTTATAACAACAATAACAACACACAGCCGTTGATGTGTGCGTTTGTGCGCGCAGTAAAATGGGACAATAGAGAGGTTTGTGTGCCTCTCTCTTCTGTTCTATAGTATTGCCGATGATGTTGTGAATGCAGGAGAATAAAGAGGTTTGTGTGCCTGTCTCTTCTGTTCTATTGCTGTATGCTCATTTGTTGTGTGAAGCCGTGTTATAGAGTTTTCGTTTATAAAGAAGTTAATGTATTAGCACTTAAAAAAATAAATGCTTTTTATAGTCTTCTCGGGAGTGACTAGTATTATAATTTTGTCATGAAGTTTGTAATACACAGAGGAGACATCGCAGACCACATAAAGTATATATATTTGTGATCAGCTCGATGAAACGAGTTGATTTAGCCATATCAGTCTGTTCGCAAAACTAGCCCCTCAGTTTTTAAGCTAGAGAGCTGAAATTTTGTACATAGGTTTCTGAACATTTGTTGGAATCAGCCGAATCGTACCACTAGGTGGGTACCTCCCATACAAACCACAATTTAATTTAATGTTCTTATTAGAAAAAGTTTTTTGTGTTTTGACTTATTCAACTGAAATTTGGACACTATAAGTTTAAGTTCCGTATCCATCAGCCATGTAAATTTCATGATCCTAAGGTTACCAGCAAGGGTACCTCCTATACAAACTCACATTAAATGACAAACTTATAAAGAGTATAAGTACAATAAAAATACAATGCAACTCAAACTGTGTTCTTTGTTGATAATCAAAATGTGTTCTTTGTTGATAATCAAACTGTAACAGAGAGAATATAGTGTTGCTAAGAAAGGAAGGTTGGATGCAACCCGGAGGAGCGTGAAGAGTATTACATCTTTGGCATAGCCAATGATAGCCTTCTTTCTGGTTCTAGAATGCGGTCGATTTTGTCGGCCGGGGGCTCCTCTAGTAATTGTTATATGCCATTATCAGCTGTTTAATGATCCCGCTCATTGAAACATGACCGAGAATGTAGAAAATTTATACACTGATGAACAGTTCGTACACCTGCCGTTTTATGGAGATTGTTTGTATTTGTGTATTTTGGCATATTTGAAGTTTCATAATATGTGTTGGTGCACAATTACTGGAATAAAAATGGTTCTAAAGATTAAGAGTTTATTGGATGTTGATAAATTTGACTTTCGACTTAATAGTGGGTAGAAATAATTAATTGTAAATCTAATATCATAATTAAAATTGAATTTCTTCTAGATAACCCATTAAATAGGTGAATCGTAAAGTTTTAATAATCCATCTGGAAGATAGCAATACTTATTTCCTTCTTTTTGGCATTAGTTTCGTTTGGATTAAGTTTATTTTTCCATTTGTGATAATAGACCTCTAATTCATCCAGATAGTTTTGAAGACCAGCACTGTAAACAGCTGCATTGTCACCGAACAATGAAAGGACACGATAAGTTGGTTGTGAGATATTATGTGTGTATATATTAAACAATATTATAAAACAGAGCTCTGTGGGACCCCAGCACTTATATGTCGCTTCGTAGATTGGGTACCATTCAAATCAATATAAAAAGACGGTGCATCAAGAAACTATGTACTATTCTGATAAGGTTTATGGGTGTTCCTATAGCCTCTAATAGTATCGAATGCGGCTTCAGTGCCTAGCGTAACTAATCCGACTGATTGTTTATTTTGAATACTTTATTTTTTTTATACAATTTTTAAGTTTTAAGGATGGAAATATACAATTTAGTCCAGCTCTAAAGCCATTTTGTACAGTGGACAGTATGTTGTGTGTGTCTTAATAACTGACCAGTCGAGTTTTAATTATTTTCGACAAACCACATAGTGGACTAATAGGTCTATCGCTTCAGGTCTATCAGTAGGCTTTTCTGGTTTGGGAATTGGTTATTGTTTTGTGTTCGTACTGAAAGTTTGTCTGCTGATTGCATTTTACGGTTTATTTTAACTAGCAGTTTGTACTGGCTAGAGTATTTTTGTTGTGCGCGTAATTGTCGCCGATGTGACCGATGACGCGATCGATGCCTGATTGGACGAATTATTGTTGATATGTTGGGTGTATGCCATTTTTACAGTAACTGCATGACGCGATCGATGCTGTAGCTAAGTACAATGTTGTTGATGTTGAGGCTGTATTAAGGTCCAACTACATAGCACGCTTTGGACGCTTTGTCTTTATACGCTTTTCAATGCCTTCCAACGCTTTAAGTTACAGATCAAGCTTCTCATGCTTCTCACGCTTCTCAAAGTAAACAAAAAAACATCTGTTATGAAATAACTAAATTTAAACTGAGAATTGTGATCAGTTTTGCTTTGGTATTGCTCGTCATTTTTTTTTGCGCTAAAATTATAATAATTTTATATGTGCATTAAAAATAGATATACTCTTATATACAGATTTTTAAAACATCAAATCTGTGCTAAAGAATCGGGTGGCATACTTACTTTTCGGATCGGACCCACTGTTGTCTATGACAAATATTTCAGATTATTATGTCAATATTAATAATTGATTCATATGGTTTTTCAGTGCGCAATGCACTACAATTAAAAAGTGAACGCATTAACATCACGTCGGGGGCTTAGCGCAGCAAACCGGGTTCGCTAATTACAATATACAATTTGGTATAGGTAAAGTCATATGAGAAATTTGATTTAATCTCCATTTAATAAAAAAAACAAATATTTTTATCCAAACAATGAAACTAAGAGGTGTTACTTTGATATTCAAAGAAAAATGGAATTTTTTGAGATAAATGATCGGATGTTTATTTCATTATAAAGAGGAAGGTATGCCGTTAATAATGGAAAACAATATCAGCCAAATGGCCACCACGACCACGCTTATAGGACCATATCGTTTTCATGAAATTTTCCATAACCAAATCGCAAAGTGGCTGCCCTATGTCCTCGATAGCCTCATCTTTGAGGTCTTGAATCGACGTAGGGCTGTTGGCGTAGACCTTATCTTTTACGTGGCCCCAAAGGAAGAAGTCGCAAGGTGTTAAATCACAAGATCTCGGTAGCCAATTGTGATCACCTCTTCGATCAATTTGATCAATTTCTTCAACAGTTAATTTCTCTTCTAATTACGAAAGCAAGTTACGAAATTGAATCGCCGAGATATAACAAGTTTTTTCAATAGTAATAAATGGATATCCTTTGTATTTTATAAACGTTGCGTGAATGCCCATAATACTTAAGTTATTGAATTTGGGCATGCAAATAATTTAAAATAAACAAAAGTATATAAACAACAAACAGGTGTTTGGCGTTCACAAAAACATCAAAAAGCAAATAAATATTCACTAAATTAGTTTTTTATCATTTACCACAGCATCAAACAGTTTTATTTTTGGTTCGAAAACAGCTGTTTTCGGTTCACTGGGCACTTCCTTTCCCGGCCGGAAACTGACGCATGCAGCAAAGTAGAAAGTTGCTCAACTGTTCGAGGCATGGCGTGTAACAGCAGTAGTACGAATCAATACAGACTGACGGACGCGTGGTGTGCGATTCGCACATGAAATCGGAATACGCGACACCAAAACGACATTGTAGTCGGTTCCAAATCCGATTCCGATAACGATCGGATTTCATGACACCCCTGATCAATTTCGATTCACTGAAGTTTACAGAAAGTAACTTACCTCTTATCTATCCCTTTTTGAAAATTCCTTATAGTCCAGTCAAAATTGACAAAAAAAAGTCTAAACTTTGCAATAATTCGCATAGAGCTAAAAATTGGTATATGCCTTAAGGATACAATTGTAAATTAAATGCGAAAAGTCCCTACGATCCGAGGTTCGACACAAAAATTATTCAAAGTCAAATGTCAAAGATTTTGTTTTTTCACATTTTTTTCTTAACCGGTAAGTTTTATCAAAAAAATTTGTAGATCAATGTATGCATTACCAAATATAAAACAAACAAAGTCCATTTTGATGCTATGGGAAATAAAAGAAACCTCGCAAATCTGGCATCGCCGACGTCTACAATTGGTCTAGCTCCTCCACTGTTACCTTCACATATAATCCTGCTTCGGACGATATAAAATATCTCTTACTCTTGGACACACACCGATGAATAGGCATGACTTCACAAAATAGCACAGCACGTTTTTTGAAACAGAACATGAAATCCCTCTTGGATTTAATGGTAAAACATGAAGTGTTTGGTGTTGGATGCATGTACTTAGTTAAGGATAAAAAACTAATAATTTCCCATTGCAATGACTAATGTAAAATTTGAATAAATGGGAAATTTGACAGGTGGTAAGAGAACTTGATCGTATTAGTGTGTGTGAACATCGTAATAATAATTAAATAGACTTTCTCATAGTTCAAGCAAAACAACAATTCTTCAAACAAATAGAAACTTGTTATTGTGTTTGAATATTTCTACTTATAAAGCAAATGAGAAATCTATTTAAGTGTATAAAATTGAATGTATGTAAGTGTCGTATAGATTCTGAAACTGCAGAACCGATTTTGATGAAATTTTAAGGGTATCTCTAGCATAGTCTTGATAGTGTTTAAGTAAAGTTTGGAACGAATCGGAATGCTATTGTTGAGAAATTGGTGAATAATAGTTTGCATACAAATCTTAGAGACATATTTTAAAATCAATCAAGTCACCTTTGTGAAATATAGCTGAAAATTATGTCATTATTAATATTTGATTCGTCTGATTTTTCAAAAGTATTTCAATTAATGCGCAATGTACTACATTTAAGAAAAAAGTAGCATGAAGCACTTACATCACGTCGGCAGCAAAGCACCCCGGGAAAGCTAGTAATTGATAAAATCAAAATTTTGAGGAATTTATTTAAAAAGCGAATACTGTTTATTTTAAACACGGCTATAAATCTTTCTACGAGTACCTATAAAGATTTTTACATAAGTTGCTTTGGCTAAACCAATTAAATTTAAACAAAAATGAGTTTTGTGGTAGAAAAAGTATACATATTACAATTACTTATGTAATTAGACATGTTTCTTCTGCTGGAGCTAGTGGTTCTTCTAGAGACTCAATACTGATCCTCTTTTTGTTTAATTGCTGTCTTTATTCTTCTTACAAAGTAGGTTATAATATCGATCATCATCTCTGAATACTTCTCAATGATTCCACCCAAATGAAAAAATGTCGCTATTGCCAAAAATGAGATAACTACATTTGTATCAATTCAACGGTTATATCGAGACTTAAACGCGAAAAACAAGTAAGCGAAATTTTTTCGAAATTCACTTTTTGATGCAAATTTGTTGTAAAACCACTAACTCATCACCTGGTGAAATATTATAGCGAAAATCACCATGGCTACAGAGATACACGCATTTCAATTTTATAGTAAGCGACACACAACTTTCTGATTTACTGAAAAAAAATGTAAGCGTTATAAAAGTTGCTTGTGGCTATAACTGTAAGTGAGCGATGCCGACAAATTTACTAGGAAAAGTAGGAAAGCAAAATTTGTGTTCTGTTATTTACTTTGATCCTCTTTGTTGGTTTTTAGTCTTTATTAGATCTCCAGTTGGATCAGTTACTTAGAGTGGAGCTAAGCTGCACATAAATTATAATAAATATTAACAGTTAATTCAAAGAATAACTAAAGAGGTGATTATAAACGTTTTCTTTACTGAATTTGCTTGTACAATTTATAAGTGTACAATGTGACATCGTAAAGTGTATTCCGTTCAGTGTTTTGTGTTGGTTTCTTATTGGTTGTTGAGCTTTTTATATTTGGTTTTAGGTTTTGGATTTTGGTTTTTCAACAAAAAATGTGGAAATGATTGTGCAGCCAACATTTCTGGCTCTTAACGAACATTTTTGGGACGTAAGTAAACCAAGTCAGCGAGATTGGCTGGCTTCATGCATTAGGCAAAAGGAAATCAAAAGACGGAGAGTACTGAATAGTAGTCGTATGTTTATTTACGATTATTTTTTACGCTATCAAGAAAAGGACTTTAAAGCTTGCCAGCAATTCATTTTAAAAACATTGAATGTATCGCAACAAATACTTAAAAATGCTTCGGTAAACCTGAAATCGTCGAACATTAAAAGAAGCAGTAAGCCGCACAATAGATCGGAAGAGGAGAAGGTTGAAATTTAAAAAAAATACATTGAGAAATCGCCAGCAGTTCCATCCCAATATTTTCGAAACAAGAGTAATAAGTTAGGCTCCCTAAGGATTTTTGCAACGTTTCAACTTTGTATAAATGTTATACTAAATATTTATAAGAAGAAATCCTTGCGAACTCCTCGTTGTCTTTAAGAGTTTTCCGGAACATCTTCAAAAATGATTTCCATCTTGGTTTTCATTTAGCGAAAAAGTCACATTTAATGGACAGAGATCAGAGCAAGGATGTATTCTTGTAGGACCAAAGAAAAGGAAAAGAAAATAGTTTTTTCTTATGTGCTAGTTTTGATCTTCAAAAAGTTTTGAATACGCCTCATAGTAAAAATATTACCCTTTTTTAATTCAAGAAAATACGCGTACTATAACTTAAGTATAGTTATAGGAATGGTTTGTGTTTGTTCAAGTATCTACATCGCTTAGATGAGAGGCAAACTGTAAAAGAAAGATGTTAACTATGATTGCTTACTTCATTAAGTCATACATATACATTAAACCATTAAAATTACTTACTTATTACCGGATCATACTATGATGCCAGTTGATTCAACTCACAGTACAATAGAATCTTTCATTCGATACCGCACTGTGTGGGCTCCTAGTGAGTGGCCTACAGTTATACGTTGTGCCAGAACAAACCCTTCTGGTTATGAATGCATAACATTGAAGCATTCAGATTTTTAAATTGGAAGAAGTTGTCAGACATTGTTCTACCAAAAAATATAAAATTGAATTTAGTTCAATTGTGCTCTGCCTTATTCGAAAAAAAAAATATTACAATTAAATACGGCTACTTTGAAAATAGCAAAATAGGAATTTTGCACATCCAGTTAAATCCATCCACTGATCTGGGACCTTCTTTTATGTACCCAAAAAAATTAAAAATTTCATTAAATAAATTTAATGATTTAAAATCACTTTGCGTTAGAAAATGTATTCCTTCAAGCTTTCATAACGAATAAATTAAATCATTGCAAATTCATAAAAGACAAATTAAATGAAACATATGAAGGAGACGTTTAGAAATAACCTGTATATTAAAAATAAAATCAATTTTTTACCAACCAAACAAATTAATCTTCATTGAAACTCATTTAACATAAGCGCCAAATGTCAGTCCGAGATGCTGCAATAATGACCGCGAAAAAAGAAGTAAGCGCCAAAAATTCTATTTTAAACCAAAAAATGAACTTAAAAATTAATCTTTAACTTGTATTAGACCATTTGTAGACCATATTTACAGATTCACAGAAATTTTCCAAAAGAATTTAAAAAAAAAAATGAAAAAAACCTTCTCCTGTAAAATTTGCTTTTTGTCGCTTACTTGTTTTTCGCGGTTAGTGCTCGATATGTTGATCTATAATTCTGAGGGGGCCTCGAAAAATACATCATTCTCAATCTATTTACCGTTTTACCGTTTCCCGCCACTACTGTCTGTTGACTCACCTAGGAATAATATAAGTATGTCCATGGTGATACCTCACGGAGCTAGCTTTATCCTCTCGGAACTATTTTAGGTTTATTATGAATGCAATAAATTTCGTCAAATAATGCAGTTATTTTGTATACTAGTATAATTAATTTTAAAGAAATCCCAGTTTTATATGGTAGTCAACTTTTACAGTAATCACTTGACAATAAGATATCTTCGTTACTGATCCTCCCAAAACATCCATTTTCAAAAATTTGTTGCTTAATTTTCAATGGAAAATATATCAAACCAAAGAACTTTCAACTTAGCTTAATACACAGCTTTAATCTTAAAGCCCGAACCTTAGTATGTTGTAGTAGTTGTTTTACTCAAATCAATTTCATTTGAAATACAAACACTTGCGACAGTAGTAGAGATGATTTTTTCGGAGCTCGCTTAGAGTGGGGAGAGCTCATAATGACAACATAAATAAACATGTGTAGAAAAGCGTTTTTAATTAAATTTAATGCCTACAAATAGTAACATTTTCTGTCTGCTGTTACCACAATACTTTTGTAAAGTGACTCTAAACGTTGAATTTTATTAGTCTTTATGCAACTATAGCAACAGCAACAAAACAGTAACAATGGTAGTTAAGGACCAATCCTGACATTAAGAAATCATAAGATGAATCGCTTCAAACAAAGAAGCACAATATTCCCCAACTCTCAACCCTCAACCCTAAAATGGACAAGGCAGCAGTACAATAAAAAAATGTTGCCGGGCTTCTGGTTTTATGTGTGCTACCAAAGCCTTGCTAGTAGCTGCATAGTAGTGTTATAGTAGCAGTAAAAAATAAAAACTGAATCATAAGAAGAACCATTGTTTGTTAAATAAGTAAAAAAGGAGTAAAGGAACGGACCAGATCGAAACGCACGGGGCGATATGAGGATGATGAACAAGAAATCCTGATGAAAGATGAAAAGACTAAAAAAAGGAAGTAGTAGTGTGTATACCAGGAGTAGTTTAAGAGCCATGAACATGAGGCATGGCGACACAATGCAACATAAATTCAAACGGCACACAAATTTTATAAACAATTTCTATGTTTTCGTCGTCCATTTATTCTACAACATTTTGTATTCTCATTTTCATCTTTCTTTTCATCATTGTGTGCAATGTTTTGATTGTATTGTTCTTTTTTTTTTTAGAATTGTTGTAGTTCGTAACTTGCTGCAAATATTCATTTTATACTCATTTATTTAGTTGTAAAAGTTTCACTTGTCCTTCTTTGTTTTCAATTCAAAATTCAACTGATTACTTTACTTTGTTGTCATGTATGTCGTCCTTCTATGTCAAGCTTAGTTTCGGTAAAATTTTTGTCTTTTACAGTAAAAATGTGTATCTACATATTATGTAACATGTTGCTTAAGTTTGCTTTACTGGTTATGGGAGGACCAAATCCGGTTCCGGTGTAATCATAGACAAACGTCTCACCTGAAGTGCACATATAAAATCAATCACGGCATGTTGATAAGCAAGGTCGCGGAAATTTAACTATCTGCTATGTGCAACAATTAAACTTTAGTTAGCGAACAAAAGGTTAATTTACAGGTAAACTTGGATTTACGCCATACAAATTTGGGGCATCACTGCCGCGAGCCAACAAACAGTGGCTTCAAAGGCATCCTAATGTACGTGTATTTGCGACAGCGCTCATCCATAAAGCGACACGATGAAGGCTGAAAAGACTCTACCCAAATGACCTTCTACAAAGGCGATGGTGATCCCCACAATAATTTAATAATAAACGCCTAACTAATTATTTTTCTTAGCTAGAAAAATATTTTATGCTATTATCTGTTTAAATAATATGTATTTCTAAAAAAAAAGATTATGGGAAATTATCTCCACCAAGAAGTGTGTTCCTGTTGGGCCAATTAGTAGTGTATAATGCGAATCTTCCAATGATGAAAATACTTGAAACAGAAAATAACTGAGTATAGAGAATGAAAGAGAATTAAAAACCAGAAAGAAGGCTATCATTGGCTATGCCAAAGATGTAATACTCTTCACGCTCCTCCGGGTTACATCCAACCTTCTTTCTTAGCATCACTATATTCTCTCTGTGCAATCTCAGTTCGATACGTCAAAATACAAATTTTTTTTAATAAGAACTTTAATTTAAAGGGGGGTTTATATGGGAGGTACCCTAGTGGTCCGATTCGGCTGGTTCCGACAAATGTGCTGCGTATGGTAAAAAGAAACCTATGTGCAAAATTTCAGCTCTCTAGCTCAAAAACTGAGGGACTAGTTTGCATACATACAGACAGACAGACGGACATGGTTAATTCAACTCGTCTCATCGAGCTGATCACAAATATATATACTTTATGTGGTCTGCGATGACTCCTTCTGTGTGTTACAAACTTCATGATAAACTTATAATACTATTCACTCCCATGAAGAGTATAATAACAACAAAATGTAAGATAATCCAAAAAAAATTTTTATTTTAAAAATTTAATAATGCTCAAATCCTCCTCTCATTTCAATTAATTCAAATATGCGATTTGGCATACTTTTAAGTTTTCTAGGGTATTATGGGTAAACGACTCCCACGCTTGAATAATGGCAATTTTTAGTTCTGTTATGCTATTAAATTGGGTGTTTTCAACATAAATTTGGCGCACAAGAAGACCCCAGAGGTTTCCCATTGGATTCATGTCGGGAGAGCACGCTGGCCATTCTAAAACTTAAATTTTTTGCCCTTGAAGCCATGAACGCGTCTCTTGACTACTGTGAATAGGGACATTGTCTTGTTGAAAAATCCATTTTAAGCGTGTTCTTCTGAGTAAAAACGGAACTAAGTTTATCCTTAATATATCTGTACACTCTTTAAGCGCCCAAGACACGATCATACATCATTGGTCCCACGTCATGATAATGTTAGTGAAATTTGTATGTGTGCGTCTCATGTACGACGTGGGATGGAAGATCCAAATCGTTTTGATATTTCATTCAACATGAGTACTCTCAATTCTCTCTTTGACTCTGTTTCTTTGCTCTCTTGTGCAAGCTATCTCTTTTACGCCTTCGCAAGGTAAGTATGAAATAGTGAGTAGACGTGAGCTCTTGCCGACGGCTAGTGTGATATATTTGTGAAGTGCCGACGGCTATTGAATGTTGGCTCTACATCGTTGGATGTGTGATCCAACACACGTACACGCATGTTGTACCAACGATGTATGATCGTGTCTTGGGGGCTTTAGAATTCATTCGTGTACTTGGAAATGCTAGCTCCAAACAACAATTGTGGCAGAATGCGCCCCCACACCATTAAAGATCCTCCTCCAAAGTTTCTCTTTCAGAAATATCGAGGTTCTTTTCTTAAATTTCTCTAATAGTGCTACAAACCGTCAGGACCATCTAAATTAAATTTTTTCTCTTCCGGAAAAATTATCTGAGCATAACATGAATGTTTTGATTGTGCTTAAGAATATTTCTATCTTATTCCAATCTGTTGACATGTTTTCCTATGCGAATTTCATGCGAACTTTTTTATGCCGTTCTAACAATCTTGTAGCAGGTTTTAGCGTTTATGGCGCAATGAATTCTGACTTTTTTAAAACTCGAGTTATGGTCCAGCGAGACACTCCTAGGCTGCACTCTGTGGCTAACTGGTTAGCACTCTTCATTGAGCTACTTGCAAGGTTCACTAACCGACGCTTATCTCGGTTGGTTAGTTTATGTTTAGGTCCACCTCGTTTATTTTTTGTTTGTTTTTTAAAAAATTTCGGGATACCGCTTCAGACCGACTAATTTTTCCTGCAATTTCCTGAATAGAGAGACCCTTATCTTTAAGAGAAATAATTGGGCCTTTCTCGAGTTCAGAGAGCTAGGTCCCACGAGGCATTATTTTCTACAAACGGTAGAATATTGTATCGACCTTGTTCTTGTTTTTTCTTGTTTATCAGAGAGCTAGGTCCCACGAGGCATTATTTTCTACAAACGGTAGAATATTGTATGGACCTTGTTCTTGTTTTTCTTGTTTATCACTTATTTTTAATTCTCTTTCCTATACAGTTTTTTTCTATTCCTTTCCCACAGCCTGTACATTGAAAAATTGGGTGGGTTTATAGTTATGCACCAGAGCTTATTATTGTACTTTGACAAAGATATGTGCTCGTAAAGATAAAGTACAATATATAAATTATTTGGGGTCTTCACGAGATTGATTAAACTGCATAAACTGCAGTTATTTTTATTACTTACTAGCATAGCCCGGTGCACGTTGCTCCGTCGTGATATTAGTGTGCACAACAACACACTATTGAAGAAGGAGCAATGCATCAGCAACGAAGAAGCGAAAAAATTTTGCAAAAACAATAACAAAAATTGTATACATACATTTTAAATTTCCAATACATATTTTCAAATTACTCACTCCCCCAACTCAACAAAAGTCAAATAAAATACGCGAAAGAAGAAGAGAGAAAAAAAAAATCGGCAGAACACATTTTGGTTTTTGATACACGACTACCCCGCGACCCACCCACTTCCCTTATCAACAAACCAAAATTGATCAATACCCAGTGGACCAAAACATCCGTCAATGGTATTACTTATGAGAGTTATGCGGGTATTGAGCGGGTTAAACTACCGCTTCCGTATCCGAAAATGAATTGTATGTCGCTTAGTTTGAGGCAGCAAAAACTATCATTTGCGGTAGTCGCAAAAGGGCCGGTAATGGAACCGTTTGCGGCTCGCCAATGATACCGCTTTCGAAACGCCAATGACAATGTTTACGGCCCGCCAATGATACAGTTTGCCGTCCGCCAAATAATCCGTTTGCGGCCCGCATTTTTCAAGTGATATCATTTGCAGGCCGCAAGTAATGTCATTTAATTAAAATTACTATTTACAATGAGCATAATTCATCTATAACAATAATTTTCAACTATATAAACATGGTAGACACAATATTTACATATATTAAAAATTAAAAAAAAAATAGGATCGTCTAATCCTTTTAACATAAAAAAAAAAACAATGAACTACTCCTTGCTCTGTTTGCGGATGATTTTCTCCGTTCTCGTCATCCTATCTTGAGTGTATTGGAAAAATGGTTGTGTTGTCCTGGCGAAATCCGCCACTGGGTGATCACTTGTTCGTACTAAAAAGATAGAATGAAAGAATTGGAAAATATAAAACTTTACCTTTTATTATAATTTTTGAAGTGAAACTTCTTTAGCGGCGTTGGGCAAAAATTTAGTATGAAATTTTCAGTGAAAAAATACAAAATGTAACGTTTTGAGATTTCTGTAACTCATGAATCGCAGTAAGTAGAGACTTGAATTTTTCACCAGAATGTGTATTTCTATTCCCATATCCACAACAAATAATAAAATTCTTGGAAAATCAACCAGAAAAGTCTTTATAAAGAGATTACATTTCCAAAACAACAACATGCAGTTTGTGTGTATAAAAATGTTTATAACAACAACATGCAGGCAACCAGCATGTGTGTTGTACAAAAACAAGCGGTTGTACGAAGAAAAGAGAACAAGAAACACACAGAAGCTCGCAGTTGATCTAATTTTTGCTCAAGAGGGAACAACAGACGGCAAACGTAAACGCATTGTTTAACACAACAACAACAACTACACACGCCAAAGAAACCGAAATCAATATACAGACGGCATGACAGACAGACTCATCGAGCTGATGAAGAATATATGTATGTATTTACTTTATGTGGTTTATCTTTGTCTCCTTCTGTGTGTTATACCATCCACACATTATGCGATCGATTGTACGATCAAGATCAAAAGTTTTTGATTTTCTATGCAATCGTGCTATGATCCGTCCCCGCACACGTTGCGAGTGTCCACAAGCTAAATGAAATTGTACAATCAGTCGCGTAATGTGTGGCCGGCATATCAAACTTCTTAACAAACTTATAATACTATTCAAGCAATAGTACGAGAGCTTGACAATTTTTCTATATGACCATCAGAGAGCAAATGTAAATTTTTCATCAAATGATTCTTTGCCATTAACTAACTTTCTTCACGAAAAAGTTGGTCTTTACATAAATAATAATCCCAACAAATCTGGAACTACAATAGATGCAATTTTTTCACGTTATATCGAAAATATCGAATCACGGGCATGTATCACATATTTTAGATATCACAAACCATTAATATCAGTAATATCAATTGAACCACAAACCAACGAACCAGTAAATATTGAATAAAATAATTCAAAACAGGATAATTTTGGTCTTATTTATTATTAACTGAGTACTCACAAAGAATATTAAATATAAGGTTGTAATTGTTTTGAGATGATCACTTCGTCTGTTTTTAAGAAGTTTCACTTCTATCATGTGTACGATGGCACACGCGCATTTTTTTGTTACTCTGTTAAATTTTGCCACTTGGAACCAATGTATTATTAAATAAGTAAGTCGTCGGTTACTCCTTTTACTTATTATTGCTATTTATCTATATGTGATGATGTGATACACAAAATATGTGTCTTTGTGCAGTGGATGTGTTTTTCGCGATCCTGGAAATAAAATATATATTTTGAGTATTGTTGATTGCAAAGCTAAAAGATACTTGCGCTACGTACCTGATATAGACGGGGGCGTCTGACGGCGTTTTGGTATACCAGGTTGTGTTTTATTGGTGGACTAAGTGCTTTTTCCCAATAAATAAGTAAAATTCTAAAATTTTAATTCCAACTAAAAGCGTGAGCGAGACGAACAGCTGATCGTTCTGAGGAAGAGGCCCAGTACACAAAATTTCCACTTTTTGAGTAATCGATTTATTCGTTACTCTACCAAAAGCGGGTCGTATACACGATCTGTCTACTCTGTGCAGAATATATATGCATTGTAACCAAATATATACGTATATAAATTGCAAGCAGACAGAATAGAGATGAGGCGTCCAGTATAAGCAACGGGGGCACTGCTGAGGAGGCCTTTACGGCGAGCTTGAAAACGATGGGGTTTCCTAGGCAACTGGTGAAAAAGAATGATAAAACGAATGAATCAGGGGCAAGGTCGAGGGCCTAGTCGCCATTGTAAACGACAAAGAGGCACATAAATCAGCCGATGCGTGACAAAATAGTGAGTGTATCGTCACTGCAAAAGAAAATAATGGAGCTGTGTGCCACCCAAAAAGAAGCATCTCTTACAGGGACACAGACGGATGCGGCAGTCACTTTGCATGGTATTGGCACGCCTAAGTGGGCAAGGGACCCAAAAGACAGGCCGAGGAAAACACCACCAAAAAAGTCAAGGACGATTGATGCCCGTCAGCCTTTGAGAGGTGGAGTCCATTCCGAGACGGTAAACATCTAGGAGCCTGAAGCCGACTGGGAATCAGTTAAAAAGAGACCCAGAGGTAAAGGAAAAGGCAGTGGAGTGCCCAAAAAGAGAGTCCATCCTGACACTCTGATTATCGAGGCAAAGGATGGTAGGTCGTACAGCGACATTGTGCGGATTATGACCCACAATGAGGGCCTTAAAGAGGTCAGTAATAACCGAATCCGAAAGACGCTGAAGGGAGATGTTTTACTGGAGGTGGATGCCCCCATGAAGGAAAACCTTCAACAGCTCAAGGACGCGGTGGGCTCAGCACTTGGTGAGAGTGCAAGTATAACCCAGGAGGCCCAACTGGTGATCCTTGATATCGATGATGCCACGGATATGGACGAAATATTATCAGCCTGCAAGGAGCAGTTTGCGATAGAGGTAGGTAGAGGAAATATCAAAAGCCTCGGCCCTGCCTGGACACGTTCAAATTATTGCAACTTAACTTAAACCATTGTGTTGCGGCTCAGGACCTACTTTCGCAGACGATCCGAGAACAAGAGGTAGACGTGGCTATCTTGAGCGAGCCATACAGGTGAGAAGGAGGACCGAAGGACCGTTACATCAAGAAGATCCTTCAGTAAGTGGCTTTGGATATACAGCTGCTACTTACCTCCCAGTATAAGCGTGATCGATTTTCGAGTGCTGCTGGACGAGCTCGTCACCGACGCAAGAGACCGACACCCTGTCATCATTGCCGGCGACTTCAATGCGTGGGCTACAGACTGGGGCTCCACGCTCACAAATGGCATGGGGCACTCTCTGTAGGAGGCATTAGCAACCCTGGACGTGTGTCTGTTGAATTCAGGCTCTGAGCACACTTTCAAGAGAGGCGGGGCGGGCTGAATAGTGGATCTCACGTTTATAAGCCCCTCTCTTTTCAACTCCTCCAAGTGGACTCTGAGCGACTTATACACTACGAGTGATCACCAAGCCATACTATGTGAGGTTACGAGCGTTCAACCATCGACGCAGTGGCAGAAAAGAATACTGTCTTGTGGTCACGCTCGATATAAAGAATGCCTTCAACTCAGCAAACTGGGATAGAATAATGGAGGCGCAGTAAGCTACTTCAGGCAGCGGGTCCTTCTCTACGACACTTCAGAAGGAGAGGTAGCATACCGTGTAACCGGAGAGGTGCCCAGGGCTCTGTCCTTGGGCCTCTCCTTTGGAACATAATGTACGATGGCATCCTTAGACTCCGTCTCCCAGCTGGTGCAAACATTGTGGGGTTCGCGGAGGACATTTCGCTTGTGGTGGTCGGGAAACACATCAGCGAGTCGGTGGAGCAATGTAACTCAGCTATCGCAACTATAGCAGCATGGCTGGACAGTATTGGTCTCAGCCTAGCTGAGCAAAAGACGGAGGTGCTACTTATCAGCAGTCGCAAAATCGTGGAGAGTGCTACGGTCACTGTCGGCAACGTGGAAATCACAACAGAAAGTTCGTTGGTGCATCTAGGGATTACTTTAGATCATAGGCTTCAAAGAGCAGGGCGGCAAGGTCATACAAGGGCCTCTCGAGGATACTGCTAAACACACGTGGACCAAAACAAGGACGTAGACTGCCTGCTGAATGCAACCAAATCCATGATGCTCTACGGAGCAGCGGTTTGGGTTAAGGCAATGGATAGGGTCTCATACAGGAGACACCTGGAGAGCGTCTACAGACTGGGAGTGCTCAGAGTCATTAGTGCTTTCCGAACTGTATCAGAGGATGCTGCTCTGGTTCTCACTGGGCTGGTTCCAATAGACTTAGTCGCCATCAAACAGCGCAGGGTTATACCTGGAGAGCGAGCCCCTAGAGGAGGTAAGAGCATTAGCACAAATAAGATGCTCTTCCATCAGGACACTTTGTTGTCTGTTATAAACTTCTTTTTTTTTTTTCCAATAAAAGAAAAAAAAACTTTAGCTCATATGTGCTTGGTGAAAGTATTCCAAGCGAAGAGTATATTTTTTATACTCTTTGTTCAAAGCACGAACAACGACACACACAGTCTCTCTCTTTGGTCGATCTCAGAGACCAACATATACAAAAAGAAGATACGATGAGCGCAATACTCGTGTGGGTACTCAGAATGGAAAAATACAACAATAACAAAAACAACACATAATTCAAGAAGAAGCACAAACGTTTCTGGGCTTGGCTGTGGAAAAAATTATAAAATGTTAATCCTAAAAAAAATGTATTAAAATGTTTAATGAATCAAAAAATTTACAATTAGTATTGTATGACATTCAGTGACAACGTAGCATTCTATTGGTGAAAGATTTTTTAAAATTGGATAATTAGTTTTGAAGTTTACATGTATCATCAAAACAAACATTACTTCCTTATTATATTAGTATAGATTAAAATTATCTCGAAGGTTAACAAATCTTCAATAGTTAATATGATATTTTGTGAAGAACCTGGAAGATTACCATTAGTGTAAAAAAATAATATTTCTTTAATATTCACAAGAAAGAGAATTAACTCCCGACTAAGGGAATCTCTTACATTTGGTGATAAAATACCTTCTTTAAAGAAGTGGAATACTTAGGCGTCACACTTAATGAACACTTGGAACAGTCATCTACAATCCATAATGAACAAGTCTAGGGCAACTATATGGACCAGCAACAGACTCATGGGTAAGAATTGGGGACTGAAACCATAAATGTCACTGTGGCTGTACACGACTATCACTAGACCGATCATGTCATATTGTGCATCTATCTGGTGCTCTAAATTAGACAAGAAGCAAAATTTTTAAGTTACATTTCCAGATAGACAGGGTTGGGAACAGTTAAGACCTAAGCCCATGACTCCCATGTGTGCAAAACAGATGGTTATAAAACGGACACTGGTGTTGGAGCAGGTTGCTACGGGTAAAACCCTTAAAGACGCATATAAGAGAACTCAGTCTTCCAGGCAGAAACCATGCAAAAGAAATAAGCACAAATACATTGTGATATCAAGGCTGCACTACATGCACTCAATGCTTTTGAGTGCAATTTGAAGTTGGTTTGTGATTGCTTGATGTTACTCAAAAGACTGTTAACCAAATATGGGTACCTGGACATACTGGGTATCTTAGGAACGAAGAGGAAGATGAACTCGCCAGGAACTGATCTGATAACACTCTCATTGGACTAGACCGAGTTCGATGAAAATTTGGGACAAACATTGGGTCGATGACAAATCGCATCGCTATTGGGTAAACACGAAGAATTTTAGAGTGGCTAAACTCCCAACTAGATCTCACAAAAGAACCCAGGAATTACTGGGCCTGACATTGACAGTCTCAGCTTTCTTGACAGCACATTGCAGAGTAATGAATCGTTCACTTAACATGCGATAGAGATGAGCTAAACAGTGATTTCAAAATCACAGTGATTTTAAACTGTGATTGAGCCACTCAAATTTTTTTTTAGTATTAAGTTAACTCGATGAGATTGAAAATAGTGTAATTTTCAAATAGTGGAAAACAAAGTACAGTGGACTTATTCGAGTATTTCGGTTAACAAACATTTGATGGAAATGAAAATTTTTAATTTGTATGCTTGCCAATCACACGAAATGCAAATAAAAATCGATAAGCTCTTCATTCGAGTATCTAATAGTCGATTTACAATGCATAAAGTTGCCTTTTTTTCATCAGGTATTTACACTGATTTTTTTCCTTGTAATTTGTTGTAGTTTTTTTCAAATTTTATACAATCGTCTTCGGAACAGCTGTTTTTTGTTTTGGTTAAACACACACGTGGAACTTAAATTAAAACTAAAAATTTGTGAAAAATACATGATTTAGAACATTTTGAAATACATGCAAATAGTTCTTGCAGTCCCCTTTTCAATTCCTGATACTTGTATTATTAAAATCTTTTAAAACAATTAACAATTTATGGTTTACTTAAAAATGTTATGTGCCAACATCAGCTGTTTAATGATGTCACAGACGGAAAGAGATAAAAACACTTGGAAACACTAGCAAAAACTTGGCCACACTGGCAGAAATTGCCAGAGTGACCATTATTAATTTTCAAATAAAGACACATCAATTCTTGATATGACTATTGATCCCCATCACATTCTACAACAACAACCCCCAAATGACGTCATTTTCCTTGTGGTTGTTGTCGAATCTGATACGTATCAGTAGGCAAATCAACATTGATTTGCATCAGCCTCCCTCGGTGTAAATTTAGTATAAAACTACAAATATTGGTCATATAAAAAGTGTCCGCGGTTTTTTGCCACTAGATGGTGTTGGTGTCCATAGGTCTGGCAACACTAATCTGATTGTATTAAACGAACATGATTTTGATGTTAAAGATACACCTCGAACTGGTCGGCCTGCCTGAAAAAGTCGATACAATTTTGTAACTGATGGAGCAAGACTGGCACGGAAGCTGAGGTACTAAACAACAACCATATGACAGTGACCGGTGATCTTCCACAAACGAATTCAAAGCCTGGATGACGGAGTGTTTGGTGGGATTGGAAGGGAATTTTCTATTATGAGCTGCAAGAACGTGGCGAAACGGTTAATTCAATCCTATACTGTGCACAACTCGAACGTTTGAATGAAGCAATCAAGAAAGAGCGACCAGAATTGGCCAACAGAAAGGGAGTTGTCTTCAAACATGTCAATGCTAGGCCACACACATCTTTGATTACACGGAGCATATTGACGGAGCTTGGTTGGGAGGTTTTGATGCGTCCACCCTACAGCCCTGACCTTGCACCCTCTGACTACCATTTGTTTCGGTCCCTGCAAAACTGTCTTAATGGTAAAAAATTGGCCGTGCGAAGACCCTCTAAAAACCATTTTGCTAAGTTTTTCGCTGATAAACCACAGAAGCTCTACACCAGATAAAATAATAATGGCTATTATTAATTATTACACTGTGTCACAGCGAAAAAAAACTTCTTATCAGACCTAGTGGAGGTTATAGGTCATAAAAAACTAAAAAGAATGGCATATAAAAAATTTTTGATACACCCTCAAAATCTTGACTTAAAGCTCAAAAACCGTTTTTAAGAGGTTCCTATACATATTACCTTATAACTTGGCCATTTTATATTGGATTTCAAATTTTTATTTTGTATTTAGAAGCTGAAATATAGCCCTTTACAACCATGTATCATGTATTTTGTTATCATTTAAATTCATGAAGATACAGACCAAAAACTTTGCAAAATTTTGATTTTTCCATCGATTTTGCAACTTTAAGTCTAATTTGTGCCCCTTATCTTATCTAAATTATATTTTTTCTCAACGTTCATCGAAAGTTTAGTGATTTTAGCTTTGAATGAACCCTGTTTGAATAAAATCGGTTAAAAATTACTTGATTTATTGTACTTTTTGTAATTGCATATGACAGTTTTCTTTCCTTAATTGTTGCAGATAGAGGGAGATAGCTAGAGAGAGATAGCTAGAATAAGAATAAAAAAGGAAAAAAAACTGTCATATGCAATTACAAAAAGTACAATAAATCAAGTAATTTTTAACCGATTTTATTCAAACAGGGTTCATTCAAAGCTAAAATCACTAAACTTTCGATGAACGTTGAGAAAAAATATAATTTAGATAAGATAAGGGGCACAAATTAGACTTAAAGTTGCAAAATCGATGGAAAAATCAAAATTTTGCAAAGTTTTTGGTCTGTATCTTCATGAATTTAAATGATAACAAAATACATGATACATGGTTGTAAAGGGCTACATTTCAGCTTCTAAATACAAAATAAAAATTTGAAATCCAATATAAAATAGCCAAGTTATAAGGTAATATGTACAGGAACCTCTTAAAAACGGTTTTTGAGCTTTAAGTCAAGATTTTGAGGGTGTATCAAAAATTTTTTATGTGCCATTCTTTTTAGTTTTTTATGACCTATAACCTCCACTAGGTCTGATAAGAAGTTTTTTCAATTTTTTTTTTTTGTAACACAGTGTTATTAATATTGGCCAATATGTACTTGATTGAAATTGATTTTGAATAAAGAAAATCTTTGTACAAAAATGTACCAAAAAACCATGGAGACTGTTTACATGACCCAATATATAGAAGATAAATCAATACGTTATTTGACTCAATTATTTAAATTATTAATTATAAAATGTTTGCTTTCAAAACTAAAATTGCTTCTAATAATGAAATAAATGAATAAAATTATAGAGCCGTGGATGTGAAAGTCCAAATAAATAAAACGCGTTACAACCTTCGAACAATTACAGATATCGAATAAAAATTGATTGATTTATTAATAATTCAAATATATTTTTCTTTGTTTTATGTTAATTTAAAGTTGTGCAACTCTAAAAAAACACCCTTTATAACTATGTACGTTATAAGCATATTGTACTTTTCAACTATTTTAATCGAATTTTTAGTCTTACGAAAAAAGTAATATTATGTTATATTGTTATGATGTAGACAATTTTATAAGCTACAAATTTAATGTTGACCGTTGCCGAGATATTTAAAAAAAATCATTTTTCATGACCTCTGAGCCCCCGTAACTTTTCTAGCGGCACAAGTATCGATGGGGACTTTTGGGGTTTTGTTCACAACCACAAGGATAAGCTTCCTGCAAAAGTCCGCAGTAAAAGTCTATATACTCTGGACTAAATGATATATTAAATAATACTTTTCATATTGATTGTGTATGTATTGTGTATTTATTTTTGCATTTTTGTAGGATACAAAATCTGAAGATTTTTGAAAGATATATTCTTAAAAGAAGAACACTATTTGTGCTGTGCTTTGTGAACAGAATCCATAGTTTTTGATATGGGCGATGATTACAAGTAATGTACAACAAGGTTGGTTTACCATCATTTTAGATTCAACTGACTTGTCATTAGATAGATTGGACCCATTGGACCCAAAAATGCCAACATAAACTAATTATTTTTTACTTCTTATATTTTTTCAGTGCGTCCATTTTCATGTAGACCGGAGAACTAGTCCGTTGGTATTTCTTTTTATCTACAAGACAAACTCTTGATTTAAGTTTTTAAGAAACTAAAAATTGAAATTCTTACCAAATGTTTATGCAAAATCTGTAAATGTGGTAATGCCTGGTGGAAATGGTTTTGGTTGATATTATTCTTTTATTCGGGTTTGAAACAGATTTTCCCATTTACAACTTCCAAATCATCTTCAAGATAATCGAAGTGAAATTCAGCTTCAAAATAGGAAAAATCAATAACTGATACATGTATATACTGATGGAATTCACAATTTCTAACTTTATACTTACACACATACCGCCTTCGTAAATCATTCAGCTCCTTAACAAGTTTGTGGACATCTGGATTGTTTTTCTTCACATTCAATTCTTCTAATAATGTATTAACTTTAAAGTCTAAAAGTTGCTTTTGTTCATCAAGTTCATCCAGTTCATATGGGTTTATATTATCGTTATTATTATAAGCCATAATTTTATTGTTGCAAAATTGTAAATTTCGAAATAAGAGATAATAATATTTTGATAAGATTTTTTTTTATTTAAATTTTTGAAATTCAAATTGTACAATGCAATAAACACTAAGCCAACTACAATAGTTTCTTTTATGAAAAGTGTGTAACTAGCGCACCCGGCGTGATGAAAGTGCGTCATACTATTCTTTTTTTAATTGTAGTACATTGCTCAGCAATTGAAATACTTTTGAAAAATCAGACGATTCAATTACACTGTGTAACAGCGAAAAAAAAAGGCCAAGTTATAAGGTAATATGTACAGGAACCTACTTAAAACGGTTTTTGGGCTCTAAAACAAGATTTTGAGGGTGTATCAGAGATTTAATACATACCATTCTTCTTGGCTTTTTATAACCTATAACCTCCACTAGGTCTGATAAGAAGTTTTTTCATTTTTTTTTTTGTAACACAGTGTTATTAATATTGAGATAATTACCACCTGATATATTTGAGGCGACTTGACTGATTTTAAAATATGTCTCTAAGAATTATATGCAAACTATTTCCACCAATTTCTCGACAATAGCAAGTCCGATTCGCACCAAACTTTGCTTTCATCAAAATCGGTTCAGCAATATGGCGCAATCTGAAAGTCCAATTTTCACACACTTTTCGTAACATTTGCGGCCGTATTTCGCTTCGAATGCTGATTTCCAGGTGTTCAATTGTCTCTGGTTTATCGGCGTAGTCAAGTGACTTTACATAACCCCAAAGAAAATAATCCAATGGGGTTAAATCACATGATCTTGGATCATTACGTGAAATTATTCGTTCATTAAAAGTTTCTTTGAGTATATCAATTGGCTCCGTCCTGTTGGAACCACATGTCAGGAAGATTAATGCCAGCTAATTGAGGTACGAAAAAAATTCTAATCATGTCTCTGTATCGTTTACCGTTGACAGTAAGCAAAATGACTCCGCCGGCCCATAAAGCGCACCAAACTGTAATTTTCTTTAATTCCTGCACATCTTAACATCTTAAAAGCATTTAAGCTTAGATCCGTTCGTAAAATCTTCCATAAAGTGGATGCACACAATCCCATTTGCTGAGAATGGCGACAAATTGATTGATTTATGCTTTCAATGCTTTGTTGAACAGCGGCTACAGCTTGTTCGGTGCGCTCTGTTTGGCGTCTTACGGGATGCACATTATCATTGAGAGTAAACGTGGTGCGAAAACGATCCATAGTTATTCGAATAAGCCGCTCTGATGGACGATTATGATTACCATAAAATGGACGAAGTGCACGTAGTGGCGGCTTAGCATGAGTTGGCACCCGGGGCGTTCTTCCAAAAAAAAAAAAAGGAGTTCTCTGGGCAACCAATGTTGATGAGCAAAATAGTGGTGAGCTAAACAGTGATTTCACAATCACAGTTAGAGCTGTGACTGCTCTTTTAAAATCACAGTGGTTCTAAACTGTGATTGAGTCACAGTTTAGATTCAGTTCATCTAAATATGATTTGCAACTGTGATCCACTCTCAGTTTAGAATCACTAATAAAAGAAAGTGTGTTACACCATTTATAAATCAATAAAATTTTGCATAGAACCCTAGAGGCCTATTTTAATCTATCGACTAGTCTTTGTCAATTGTCAAATCAGAGAATTATGTCAATATTCATATTTGATTCGTCTGATTTTTCTAAAGTATCTCAGCTGATTCACAATTTTCTATTGCGGATGTTGTTTTAACGGTAACTGTTGTGTTTAACGATTAATTCATTTGTTTTGTCTAAGTGTTATGAATCTTATTTTGCGAATATTAAAATTAATAAAATTTAGAGTATAAAAACTGAATTTAATTCAGCTACTAACTTAAGACAAGATTCCTTGAGCGAAGGCGTAGCAACGCGAACCGGCACAACTAGTGATAGATAAAAAGATGAGTTGAATTTATGAATTTGTGTGCTTTAAATTGCTGCTTAAAAAGAGTAACATTTCCGTTTTGAGTGGACTTAAGCGAGAACGTCTGTCAGAAATTATAATCCCGGCTTTTGAAAAAAGTCGCACACATGGCACTGATGTGCTAAGCACATTTGATTTTTCTTGTGCTACCATGCAAGTGGATCTTGGTCGCGAGGAATAATTCCCGATTCCAAATATCTTTGGACTTCGAGAATTGCACGGGAATTTGGTGTTCTCTTTGGTTGTGTTGTAGCAGCTTGTCACTCGATTTCAAACAACAGCGACATTTCATCAGTTGGTTGATTGAATCGATATTTTCATTACCTTGATGACTTGGTGTAGATTCAATTATTTTTTGAGCGACTTCATTTATTAACCATTTCTTCATTTAATCGAAATGGTAATCATCTGTGAATGATATATTTTTGAAGCGAGGATCACGAATGTGCTAGCCCAAAGTGTTTTGCTAAGCATCACGTTGCCAAGACGATTATCCATGCCGTCATGTAGTTTTTTCATAGCCATTGTTACACCATTGTGCAAAATTTTTGATCTTATCAGTGTCAAGACCTGCCTGATGCCACTGACAATGGGAATAACGATTGATGACGTTTGGTAGTTTTCACCACTTAATGAATTGGTTGCGGCTTCAAATGGCTTTAAAATTTTGTACAGTTCCTTTACCACTTCCCATTCATCAGACGTCAAAACTGGAAGATCTGTATTCAACAACGCAACTGTTGCACTCACCGCGTCTTCCAAAGCACAAAACCGTTGCAGCATATAGAAGGTGCTGTTCCATCGCGTGGGTGTATCCTGCAGCAGTTTCAAAGGTGTCGCATTTCCGGAATTTTTTTGAAACTCCAAAAACTTTACATTTGAAATGCTGCTCCTACGGAAATGCGTTACGATACTTTTGACTTTATCAATTGTAGTCACAACGTCGCCTATCTTCAAAGCGTATTTTACAATTAAATTAATTGTATGCATCATACACCCTAAGTGCTTCCAATTCAATTTGCTTTATGTTGGCTGCATTGTCAGACACTGACAAAATAATTTTTTGTTTTATGTCCTAGTCAGTTATAACATTGTTGAGTACCTCCGCTAAGTTCTCCGCTGTATGATGCTTCGCGATATTGGGGCAAGCAAGATGACACGACTTCAGAGTGAATTCATCATTTAGAAAATGAGCCGTTACTGCAATGTTACTGTCATTGCTTATGGAGATCCAGCAGTCTGTCGTTAAGCAAATTTTATTTGCCTCCTTCATCAACTCACGAACTGAGGACTTACACTTTTCAAAAAGTGCTGGTATATAGGAACGCGATAGAACATGATTGACATGACTTGACAGTTCATAGCTTGGGTTTAAGGCTTTTACGAACGTCTTGAAACATTCCTCTTCTACCAAGCTAAACGGCTGGTAGCTATCGATAAATAACGATAAAAGCGATTTATCAATATTCTCCTTCCGACTTTGAGTTATTGGTCGCTCCAAAAACGAAGACACTTTCGTTTGTTTTGATTGTTGACTCACTGGTTTTGCATGCGAAAGAGTTTGCGAAGTCTCTTCTGTCGACTGTTCTTCATTTACTTCTATTATAGGTAATATTATTCTGCAAAAAAATTGGTTAAAAACAACGGAATTTATGAATTTAGAAAATTTACATTTGACAGCACAGGAGTAACATTTGAAGGGAGAGACACAGTTGGGTGTCTGCTCTGCAAATGTCTTCTAAGATTAGAAATTGATGTTTTGTATGACAATTTTGCTGAGCACATATTGCATTTAACCATATTTTCGTCGACTGTCCCAAAAAATTCCCAAATTTCACTTGTTTTCCTTCTTTTCGACAGAATTTAGGTGAAAAAAACAAATTGTAAGATATTTAAATATAATTTTAGTGCATTTAACAACAACCGTTAGAAGTGGTGCATATTTTTGTCAAAAGATTCGTTTGGTATTTGAATTCGTTTGATCAGTTTAAAGCGAGTACCAATACTACCTAGTGATCGCTCTCGTTCGTGAGTAAGTTCGTTTTGGTTCATTGCACTCTATTTTTTGTTATCAATTATTTTGTTATTATTATTTATTGTAATAAATTATTATTATTATTATTATTAGTAATAATATACTCAAACACACACCAAACTTGTCAAAAATTATGAAAGAAATTATAGAAGCGTTCATATACATATACATATAAAAAAAAAAACAAATGACCAGTTTACGAAGAAAATGTGATCACAGTTTAACTGAGCAACTTTGCCTAAACTGTGATTGGCAATCACAGTTAAGAGCAACTGAATCACAGCGTGTCACTGTGACTAGCGAGTCACAGCGAAAAACTCACCGTTTGCTCAAAAATGCTCATCACTAATAAATAGCAATAAATTTCAAAGACAAAGAGATCATTTTTGGTTTTAGTTGGCATAATTTATAATACTCGTATTGGGATTTATATATAGATATTTAGTTTTTCTATAAGAAACAAGTTAAAAGACATGTTACTTGTATTCCAATTTATGTACCAGAGCAGTATGGTACCCTTATAGTAACTGCCAAAAAAACTGGACGGCCGTATGATGTACATCAAATGTCTTATGACAATTTTTGTGAACTAAAGGCCTTATAGGAAGATTGGGGTCAGAATTTCGGAAGAAACGAACTGAAAGAGAAAATAATATGGCATGATATTAAAGTTCTTCGAGTCGAAAAAGAGAGTCCCGAATCGTTTTATTTTAAAACTTCTTACAAGGACCAAAGTTTTTACAAAGCTAATGTGCGAAATATAAAGATAAAGGCTTCAAAGCTTTGGGAGTCTATCAGGTTGATCTCCTTTGTTGATCCCACATCCATGTGTAATATTTCTTTGGAATGATTTATAAATAACACTTTAACACTATTTTCAATTTTAATAAAATCTTATTCTGAGATGTTACCCCTCCCGGAGCATAAAAGAAGACTTATTAAGAAAAATATAATTCCAAACAATTATTATGAAATGTACTATAAACAAATTCTTACTTAACAATAAGTCATCCATCTAGTTTTTAAATCTGTAAATTTTTCATTCATCTTTAAAATAATTTTTTCACACAACATTTTTTAATCTGAATTTTGCATTTTTGTTTTCACTTTCCTTAACTTATAAGTTTGTATATTTATGTAGGAAATGAGAGTGAGGGGGAACTAAGAGCCACACGCAGTGGTCATCGTTATTAGATTATCATTGTTTCTTTGTTGTTTAACCTTGAACAAGATTAGTTGCGTTGGTTAGTTTCCGTTATGTTTTGAGTTATGTACACAGCTGCAGCTGCACCTAGGAATTTGTGGTGACGTGCGCAATTGAGTGAATTGGTGTCGTGCGCAAAACGTATTTGAGCTTAGAGTTTCTGTGGGTGCGCAATTGAGTGAATTGGTGTCGTGCGCAAAACGTATTTGAGCTTAGAGTTTCTGTGGGTGCGCAATTGAGTGAATTGGTGTCGTGCGCAAATGTGATTGCAGAAAGAATGTGTGGTGTCGTGCGCACTAGGTTTTATATAAATAGTAGGTAGTTAGAGTGAGGGAGTTAGTCGTCATTAAACACTCCAAAGGAACAGTGCAAGTTATATAATTAACTACATATATGAAAATGTAGAATAAGTGAATAAAGACATATATAACAATGTAAATAAGTAAATAAAGACATATATAAATGTAAACTAAATATATAAAATATAACAATATACTGTAAAAATCATTATAATTAAATATATAATTAAAGAATTAAATAAAAAGACTACAAATGGGGGCTCAACCGGTATAAAATTGTAAAAAGAGTCAGTGAACGACGAAATAACGGCTGGTTGGAAAAGAATTGTGTGTGTGTGTGTCGAAATTCTGGAATTCGATAAGTCACAGCATCGTTGGCGGTAAAGCAACGGGTGCGGTACAGTGGCAAAGGCAGCAGAGAATTGGTGGACAACAACAAAAGGACACTGCAAAAATAGACAATTGAGTGGCAGAATTTTGGCGTCGGCCAACAAAACCAACAAAGAACGAATAGCCAATTGACAAAGTGGTATTGGTGACGCGCAGAATCGTGGTGCTGGTCAACCAAAAGCGAATGGCGATACGAAGCAGACAAGCGGATAACAGCAGACAGTGGTGAAGATCAGCAGAGCATCGTGGCGACAGTGTGGCGTTTTTCTAAAGGCGACGACAATTGAAGAGAACGAATTGTGCGTCGTAATAAGAGAAAACGTGGAGTGCTGTGTATGCAAAGACGGATAGCGGTTCAGTTGTGGCGACAGCAAAGGCAGTGGCTGATTTGTGTGACGCAAGAGCTGAGGGACAACGAAACGTGAACGTGGTACGTGTAGCAGCATTTAAGCAGTGGAAGGCGACAGCGAGAGCAGAGGCTGAGTGGCGTCATAGGAACTGGAACTTCGTATGTATGTAATGGTGTGTTTTATAGAATATATTTTTCTAACAATATTAACATAAAATACATAAGAGAAGAAGAGGACAGAAGAGTAACTAACATTGTATTAACAGAATCCTAATTTTATTTACATAATTATTGAGGGAAGTTAATATATAAGTGTAATTAAGTTAATATAAGATATTTGTATGTAAAAATGGATATGAATCAGATTCTCGCACTTCGGGTTGAGGAGTTACGGAGTAAACTGGCAGAGTTAAATCTACCGACGACAGGTCGTAAACTAGAATTACGGAATAGATTGTTAACTCATTTTGGAATACAAGACGAAGAGGAAGACAATTCTGTTGATGACTCAGTTAAGACGGCAAAAGAAATGTCAGCAAGTACGGACAGTAAGGGTTCTTGGTTCACATTAAAAGATGTAGAGGGCAGTGTGTCTTGTTTTTCAGGTTTAGATGTCCCTGAAGTAGATCAGTGGATTGAGGAATTAGAAGAATGCGCAATAACGGTACAGTGGAGTGAATTGCAGTTATTTATTTATGCAAAGCAATTACTGACGGGTGCGGCAAAGTTATTTGTGCGCAGTAAGAAGAATATTCGTGATTGGGTTTCGTTGAAGGACGCGTTAAGTCAAGAATTTAAAGTTAAGGTATCAGCAGCAGCTGTGCATAAAAAATTAAATCAACGACAGCAAAAGAAAGGGGAAAATTTACATGAGTTTTTATATGCGTTGATGGCAATAGCCCGAGCAATAGAGATCGATGAAGAAAGTTTGGTAGAATATTTCGTGAAAGGGGTACCTGACTCGAGGGTGAACAAGATGATGTTTTATCAGGCTGAAAACATCAAGGAGTTAAAAATCCAAATAGAGGTATACAACAAATCACGAGATTCAGTTAAGCCAGTATCACAGTATGAACCAAAAGTTGAGAAAGATCAGGTATCGGTAGTGGAAAAAGAGAAAAAGTGTTTCAAATGTGGAAGTATGTCTCATATCAGAAGAAACTGCACAAATAAAGAGATAACATGTTTTAGGTGTGGGCAGTTAGGACATAAGGCGAATCAATGTACTCAAGAGGCACAAATTAAAAAAGAAAAGAATGCCAACATCATTCAGGATGAGAGAGTAGTATATCCGACAAGTATATTCACTCCCTCAGGACTAGAATTGAAAGATGTGGTACAGGGAAAAGTTGTATTCAAGGGTCTAGTGGATACAGATGCGGATTTGTGTTTAATGCGTCGCGAAGTTTATAGGAAATTAGGTAACGTTGAAGTAAATGGACCGGAGAAATGTCTTACGGGCGTAGGAGAAAATAAAATAGTGACTTTAGGAAGAATTAAGATACCAGTGAAAATCGATAACATTGCTATGGACTTAGAGTTTCATGTTGTAGCCGACGAGGATATGGGGTTTGATGCCATATTGGGAAGGACAGTTCTAGAAAATGTCGATATGAGTGTTACCAAAAAGGGTACAAGATTTTTATGTAGGGATGAGGTAGTGAACAAACCAATAACACAAAAAAATTCATGTCGAGAAGTGTTGAAGGAGTTTGACAGCATATGAACATTGTCTGTAGAGGAAGAGGAAAACAACGTTAAGTCAGTTTAGTCGCATTTAAGTGAACAGCAGGAGGGTCAGGTGAAAACATTAATAGAAAAGTATGTGCCAGTGAGAAATCCGAATGCCCCTGTGGAAATGAAAATATTATTGACGGATGAAATACCTATATTTCAGCATCCCAGAAGGTTACCCTATGTTGATCAAAAGTTTGTTGATAAGCAGGTTCAGGAGTGGTTGAGGGAAAAAGATTATACAACCAAGCATGTCTGAGTATGCAGCACCAATAGTACTAGTGGCAAAGAAGAACGGGAATAAACGGTTATGCTGCGACTACAGAAGATTGAACGAGAAAATTGTAAGATATAATTTTCCAATGCCACAGATGGAATGGGTATTAGACAGACTTCAGGGTGCCAAAGTTTTCACGACATTAGATTTGAAGAATGGATATTTTCATGTACCTGTCACGGAAGTATACGTCATTTGTCACTCAAAATGGACAGTACGAATTCTTGTATGTGCCATTTGGAATATCTAATTCACCGGCGGTTTTTACAAGGTTCATTATGTCAATAATGCGGGAGTTGATTATTAAAAATGATGCAATTGTGTACATGGATGATGTGATCATACCTAGTAAGGATACTGAAGAGGGTATGCAGAAATTGAGACGGGTACTTAAGGTGGCAGCAAGTAATGGTTTGAGATTGAATTGGGATAAGTGTCAGTGGTTACAAGAAAAAGTGAAATTTTTGGGATACATAATTGAGAAGGGTACAATAAAACCAGGTCAAGAGAAAATCAAAGCGGTAGCTCAGTTCCCTATACCCAATGACAAGAAAGCAATTCAAAGATTTTTAGGTTTAATATCATATTTCAGGAGATTTATAGAAGGGTATGCAGTAATGGCAAGACCGTTATCAGACATGTTACGAAAGAACTCAAAGTTTGTTTGCGAAGAAATGCAGCAGATAGCGTTTGAAAATCTAAAGCGAGCATTAACAAGTGAATCAGTGCTGAGGTTGTATAATCCAAAACTACAGACAGAGATTCATGCAGATGCGTCTATGTATGGGTTTGGAGCGGTATTACTACAGAAGGATCTGGAGGACGGGTTGTTTCATCCAGTACAATTTATGAGTAGGAAAACAAAACCATGTGAGCAAAGGTACCATTCGTATGAGTTGGAAGTTCTGGCAATAATAGGAGCTCTGCATAAGTGGCGTATATATGTATTAGGAATGAAATTTACAATTGTAACTGATTGTAATGCATTTGCGATGACTATGAAGAAGCAAGAAGTTCCCTTGAGAGTGGCACGTTGGGCAATGTACTTGCAGGATTTTGATTATAAAATAGAGCATATGACGGGTACCAAGATGAGACATGTTGATGCATTAAGCAGAATCTCATGTTATTTTTTGACAGATAGTGTGTTGTATCAGGTAAAAGAAGCGCAGCTACAAGATGACTGGGTAAAGGCAGTGAGGTGTGCAGTAGAAAAAGGGGGATATGAAGATTTTTATATCGAGAATCAAGTGTTGTTTAAGGATCCAAATAACCAGTTGATGGTGATACCGGTACAAATGGAGAACGAAATAATGCAGTTGGCACACAAGCAGGGAAATTTTTCAGCAAGAAAGACGCAGGATTTGGTAGAAAGGTCATACTACATCCCAAAGTTAAGCGATAAGGTTACTAGGGTGGTAGGGAATTGCGTTAAGTGTATTATTGTAAATGCAAAAGCAGGCAAGAATAGGGATCATAGAAAATCTATTGGTAGGGGAGATAGACCATTGGTGACTTACCATGTGGATCATGTGGGGCCAATGGAACTTACTAATAAGCGATACAATTAGTTGTTAGTGGTAGTGGATGGATTTTCTAAGTTTGTTTGGTTGTATCCAACTAGGGGCACAGGTACTGAGGAGGTGATAAATGCCTTAGAGAAACAGGCAGTGAACTTTGGTAATCCACTAATGATTGTTTCGGATAGGGGCACAGCTTTCACTTCGGGTGAGTTTAAAGAGTATTGCCAAGAGCAAAATATTCAACATCTTCTGATAGCAACTGGAGTTCCACGGGGAAATGGACAGGTTGAACGAATGCACAGGGTTGTGGTGCCCATGTTATCCAAATTAAGTATGGAAAACCCAACGGCGTGGTACAAGTATGTGGGTAGGGTGCAACAGATAATAAATAAAACAGAACCAAGAAGTACGAAGATAGCTCCGTTTAGAATAGTCACTAGATTGGACATGAGACTAGCAGGTGAGAGTCAGCTTAGGGAAATGTTTCAAGAGTTGTTGATGGAAGAAATAGAGCAAGAACGAGAAGAATTGCGTAGTCGTGCTAAAGAAAATTTTCAATTGTTACAAGAGGAGAACCAAAGAAATGCGAACGCTAAGAGGATAGGGGAACAACGGTACTAAGAGCCATACGCAGTGGTCATCGTTATTAGATTATCATTGTTTCTTTGTTGTTTAACCTTGAACAAGATTAGTTGCGTTGGTTAGTTTCCGTTATGTTTTGAGTTATATACACAGCTGCAGCTGCGCCTAGGAATTTGTAGTGACGTGTGCAATTGAGTGAATTGGTGTCGTGCGCAAAACGTATTTGAGCTTAGAGTTACTGTGGGTGCGCAATTGAGTGAATTGGTGTCGTGCGCAAATGTGATTGCAGAAAGAATGTGTGGTGTCGTGCGCAATTGAGTGAATTGGTGTCGTGCGCAAAACGTATTTGAGCTTAGAGTTTCTGTGGGTGCGCAATTGAGTGAATTGGTGTCGTGCGCAAATGTGATTGCAGAAAGAATGTGTGGTGTCGTGCGCACTAGGTTTTATAATAGTAGGTAGTTAGAGTGAGGGAGTTAGTCGTCATTAAACACTCCAAAGGAACAGTGCAAGTTATATAATTAACTACACATATGAAAATGTAGAATAAGTGAATAAAGACATATATAACAATGTAAATAAGTAAATAAAGACATATATAAAGTAAACTAAATATATAAAATATAACAATATACTGTAAAAATCATTATAATTAAATATATAATTAAAGAATTAAATAAAAAGACTACATTTATTAAATGGATTCTATGCATTTTTTTTCCTTAACCTACGCTTTTATTTTAATTATTTTTTTTTAACAAAAATTGGCTTTTATTTCATCAAAATAGTTACAACTAAAAAAATTGCACAAAAAAAATTTATAGTTTTATCATGAAAATAGTCACAATTAAAAATAATGTGTTTTCTACAAAATTTAAAAAAAAAAATCTTTTTCGTGTGTATGCCAACTATATTCGGTCTGTACCTGCTACTAAATAATCCACACTTTATTTAAAAAAAGAATAATTAGCTCTAAAACAGTTGTTTGCGTTTCCTGAATATTTCATTTTTTTGAGCTGTAACGGTTTATAGTGTGTTCAGACAGCGAGTTCTGGTTACCCGTTTTTTGTCACCGAGTTCTGAGTTGCGAGTTCTGAGTAGCTGTTTTTTGTTTTGTTTTTGTTTTCATTACACACACAAATGGAACAATTAGAACATTTTGCAATGTATGCACATAGTTCTGGCATTTCCCTTTTTCATTCATGCTACGTATTTTGTTAATAATTACAAAAAAAATTACAATTAATTTTTTCCTTAAATATTTTATCTGCCATCATCAGCTGTTTATTGCCGCGCAACAAAAATACAGAACAAGACTATCGACAAGGAGTCCATATTTTACCAACAATTTTTAGACTGACTATGTCAGACCAGTGAGTTCTGGCAGAACTCGCACGAGAACTCGAGTTCTGAGCTACAGCAACAACTACAAATTTCGTTCATTTTCCCTGTGGCTGTTGTAATGGGTTGGCATTGTTTGACTTGTTGCTCTCTGAAATTCCAATAACAATTTCTTTTACTCTCTCAAATTCCAACTCATTGGCAAAAGCCGGCAAGGAAGAAGAAGATTGTTTATTTTTTGTGCAGTTTCGCCAAGCGGCGTCAGTGTATATCAAAATATAGAACTTATTAATAAATATGTATAATAGGCACTATGGCTTCTTTAGACATCAATGGTAAACAATTCATCATCGAGCGGAATAAGAGATACTTAGTGGGACGCCAAGTGCATTGTGAAATTAAGCTCAATAATGCGGTATGTCGATTGATTGATTCTTTGTGTGTTGGAATGCAACAAACTCTAAAAAAGATATTTTCTTTTCTTTTCTTTAGATGGAATACATGCCGCAATATTGTTTATCGATGCTGGTTTTATTTTCGTTGACCTTGAAAGCAACAATGGATGTTATGTTGACGGCGTGCGTGTCTCATCGTTCACCATCATTTCGGCCGAAAGTGCAATTCTGGGCTTTGGTGATATTAAAGGCAACTTAAAAATTTTTCCAGTATTGCAACAAAAGGACGACGCTGATAAAAATCACTGAAAGATCCTAACAAAGCTAATATCAAAAATCTGATACTGATGTACAATTAAAAACTAAAAACTTAGCATCTACCTCAGAAAATGCTCCTATCAAAAAAATTAGTATTTGGCGTGTAGAAAACAATCGCTTCCAAATACTAGATGTGGACGATGGAAATGAATTGGAGGAAAACAACGACATGGCTATTACTAAAGCCGTCTCTGATGACCCGGTACCTGTCCAAAAAGTGTTCCTAAACCACCACCATTTATAATACCTTATGTAGAAAATATCAATGGTTTATGGCAAGACCTTGATACAGTCGTAGAACCCGATGACTACATGACCAAGTCCAACCACAATCATCTAAGAATTATCGCCAAGGATACTGAAACCTATCGAATCATCAGAAGAAAACTTGAGGCCTTACGGGTTTCATACCTTTCAGCTCATTGACGAAAAACCTTTTAGTGTATTGATAAAAGGGCTTCATCACACTACCTCCAAAGATCTCATCACCGATCACCTTGCCAAATATGGTCACAAAGTCAAGAATGCACATAATCCCACAAGCCGCAGAGACAACAAAAAGCTAGAACCCAATGATAAGAATAAGAAGGTATTTGATATTAAATTACTATGCAGACAACGAGTTACTGTGGAAGCACTACGCAAGTTCGACGACCTTGTGTAATGCCATAGATATCAAGAATTTGGGCACACAAAGAAGTACCGGGAAGCCGGAAGCTACTACCAGCTGTGAAAAATCTGCAGACTTGCTAGCCACTTGTGTACACTGTCAAGGATCTCATCCTGCTAACTATAAGGGGTGCCGAGTCTATCAACAACTAATTAAAAAAGATAAAACCTCAAGGCCAAATACTTATCAAAACAGAGATACGAATTCTAACAGAAACTCTGCATCAAACTCCCTTAATAACTCCACTACATCAACTTCAAACAACACTTTTCAAGGAATATCCTATGCAGATGCCACTAGGTCTCACAGACCCCCAGAAAATAGAGCACAACAAGAACAGCCTCAGCGAACTCGGTATCATCATGAAAACTACATACTATCAATTCACACCTCGGACAATAATCTCGGTGATAAAATAGACAAATTAACTAGCAAATTTGATGAACTTATCGCCATGCAAAAAGAGTACACGAGCATGCAAAAAGAGTTCATGAGCATGCAAAAAAAAATCTTGCAAATTTTAACCGCCCTTACGGCCTCAAAATATCCATAAACATAACCATAGAGCTATGGAACGCTAACGGCGTAGTCAATAAAGCACTCGAGCTCAAAGTTTTTATAAAATCCCATAAAATAGATGTTATGCTACTCTCAGAAACTCACTTTTGTAGTTGATTTACCCTGAAACAGTTTGGATACGATCTGTACACTGCTAATCATCCTTCTGATGGCGCCCTTGGTGGTGCCGCGATACTAGTCAAGTCAAGCATCAAACATCATCCTCTTGACCTGGTCTGCCTGGATCGACTACAAATGGCCTCTATCGAACTACAGAGACAAGAAGGTAACATAACGTTATCGGCTGTGTACTGCCCTCCCAGATTTTCCTGGAACAGTGATTTATTCACAGCTCTTTTTAACAAACTTGGTCCAAATTTTGTTGCTGCTTGTGACTGGAATGCCAAGCATCGTCACTGGGGCAACCTTCGGGCATGCCCTAGAGGAACAGAACTTTTACAATGTGTTCTCAATAGTAACTGGTATATTCTGGCCACAGGATCTCCGACCTGCTACCCTTACGACAACACAAGAACACCAAGTGCAATTGACTTTGCAGTATCCGGAGGCTTTGCACAGGCCCAATTATCAATACGTAATAGTTTTGATCTCAGTTCGGATCATCTGCCGCTGATAATTAAACTAGAAGGTCGGGTTCTTAACTACTCAGCAAAGACTAGGCTACTCCCACCTGGTGCTAATCTATCTGTTTTTCAAAGGTCACTGGAGCAAAAACTTAACCTCAGCATGGATCTCAACTCAGCTGAAGATATTGATGATGCGGTGGTACTTTTGACCAAAAAAAATTCATGAAGCGGCACTCCTGTCTATGTCCACTCACCTACCAGCCAATCCGCGTTCGCTACCAAAACCTTCTCCACGAGTCACCCAACTTGTAGCAGAAAAACGACGCCTCCGGAGACAGTTTCAACGTACCCACTTGCTATTATAGTCGCTCAGATCTATTGGTTCTAGAAGATTTGAGTTGCCTAGGATATAATACAATTAAAGGCAATTTTAATAATTTACATATGAGCGAACTCCTGCGTGCTATGTCCTGTATGCATGCTGCAAGTTTCATCTATGAACATGAAAAAGGAACACAAATTTCAACTCAATTTAATGAAATTCTTCAAGAGATTACAGTATCACCAAAAATCACTTGGTTTACAATGGGCTTACGTGCCATAATCGACATTATAGTATTACATCCGAATTACCAAACCGAATGGCATAAACAATTTATAAGTTCACAACTAGAACATATTTTAATAAAAGTCTATGATATGACAAACACTTCACAAAAATATAACAATGTTAATACATAATTGTCTTCGTGATCTTTGGGCTGCAAACATTTTCATTAATGAAAATCATGGTGATGATTCCATTAAATCTGCAATTCTGGTTGATTATCAAACATGTCGCTACACTCCACCCAGTATCGATGTAGTATTTGCAATCTATATAAATCTTAGCAAATCACAGAGAAATTCATATGAATTTAAATACTTGGATTTATATCATAAATTTTTAACCCAAAATTTGGCGGATTTTAATTTAAATATTGCAGATTATTTAACTAAAAAACAACTTTTGGATTCATATAATGAATTTCGTTTAATTGGAGCACTTTATCGTGCTGTTGCAATGCCTGTGATTAAAGTGCCGAAAGAAATGGTAACCAATGATTATAAATATGTAGATAGATATCCTGTAATTTTATCATTGATGCAAAATTGTGATAATTTCCGAAATTGTATGTATGAATGTGCTGAAGATGTTATAAAATTGGCCTTGAAATTTTATAAATAAATAAAACTTATTGAAGAAATATAAGCGATTTTTAATATCCAAAGACGCATAGTAGCCTTTACAATGATAGACTGCACTCCCACCCAAATCTTCTCGCAGAATCCCTAACCAGGATGGCGATTCAAAGGCGCCTAAAAAAGCTATACCCAAATAACTTCCCAACAATTAGTTAATAAAATTTTCCCCCTCCTTTCTGCAAAATTGTAGTAATCACACCAATATTTTATATAGGGAACAGGACTGTCATCAAGCTTAGTCAATTTTAAGTAAGTAAGGGAGATGCATATTGCTTTTGGTTGAAAACAACAGAAATTCTGTACATATTGTATGTACATAGGCAATAAGAATAAGAATAATAAAAGCAGGAATGAACAATAAAGAAAACAGAAATTAGCAATGATAACCACAATAGCAAAAGTGAGTTTCAAAAAGAAGCACACTTGGGAATAACTGTTTCTTTGCTGTTATGTTCAGAATGATTATTGAATGATTAAAATACAATCTTACTGTTCATCTGTTATTGTAATTTTTGTTCAGCAGCATAACTGTTCGATTTTTAACAACAAACAACCGCTAATTGTTTACTTATTAGATCGTGGTTTGTACTTAGTATTTTTGTAGTCTACAAAATACAAAATCAAATCAAAGAAGCATATATTTGTAAAAAAAAAAAATCAAACTACTGTACGAACAAAAGTTGATTTAATTTTGTAATTAAATTAATTAATTCTATCATTCTTCATTGCCTATGGGATTCATGACCTCACTGGCTGGATGCACTGGATTATGCTGATAAGCTGTACGGTCTGTGTAGCGTATTATGCGAAAGAGTTTGCGAAGTCTCTTCTGTCGACTGTTCTTCATTTACTTCTATTATAGGTAATATTATTCTGCAAAAAAATTGGTTAAAAACAACGGAATTTATGAATTTAGAAAATTTACATTTGACAGCACAGGAGTAACATTTGAAGGGAGAGACACAGTTGGGTGTCTGCTCTGCAAATGTCTTCTAAGATTAGAAATTGATGTTTTGTATGACAATTTTGCTGAGCACATATTGCATTTAACCATATTTTCGTCGACTGTCCCAAAAAATTCCCAAATTTCACTTGTTTTCCTTCTTTTCGACAGAATTTAGGTGAAAAAAACAAATTGTAAGATATTTAAATATAATTTTAGTGCATTTAACAACAACCGTTAGAAGTGGTGCATATTTTTGTCAAAAGATTCGTTTGGTATTTGAATTCGTTTGATCAGTTTAACGCGAGTACCAATACTACCTAGTGATCGCTCTCGTTCGTGAGCAAGTTCGTTTTGGTTCATTGTACTCTATTTTTTGTTATCAATTATTTATTTATAGACCCTTAACGGCTATTTTATTGGGAAAGAGTAGAAATATTAACGTCATATTTCTACACTGCAGGGGATGGTCATTATCCAATGTTTTTCAACAAAAACTCAAAATTTGAAAATTGTAATAAATTATTATTATTATTATTATTAGTAATAATATACTCAAACACACACCAAACTTGTAAAAAATTATGAAAGAAATTATCAAAGCGTTCATATACATATACATATAAAAAAAAAACAAATGACCAGTTTACGAAGAAAATGTGAACACAGTTTAACTGAGAAACTGAATCACAGCGAGTCACAGCAAAAAACTCACCGTTTGCTGAAAAACGCTCATCACTAGAGCAAAAACAAAGGTTCCGTGAAGTTTTCTGGGCCGACCAATGATGGAAGAAAAAACAAAAAATATACAACACAAATCAATTAATAAACGTGCTAACGTGATTTTATTTTGACAAAATTTTCGACTACATTGTCCAAATTAAATTTGCTGTCCTTTGCAATGGACAATGTGGAAAGATTGGCAAGTCGCGCTTGGCTCTTTGTGGATCTTAAGTAAGATTATATCAAATTTAATTTTGAAAAGCTTCTTCACAAGAAGCCACCGAAACACAGATAGTTAAATAAACATTATGCACAGTGTTGTAGTTGCGTAGGAAATAGCTCTTCCCACTATTTGGATACATTGGCTTTCAGGAAAAAAGTTTAGGGCTTTGATTTTTATGACACACTTTTACACAGATAGTCCAGATGTTTGTATATACTCCTGTGTCTGGTTTACTTCTTGTAGGACTTCACACCAAAAGGAAAGGTAGCATAAATAACTAAAGTCAAACAAAGCTGATAAGAGTGTAGATGCTCCTTCTCTTGTTGTATCAAGTTTCTCAAAATTGTTCATCAACAGTTTAACAGCGTCCTGATGAGCACTTCATCTTGTCTCTACTAGTGTTTTGACCGATACGCCTACAGTTTTCATTCGAACTTCCTATCGATGAGTGGATGACGAAAATAACGTGTAAACTCTTTCTACTATTCCGAAAAAAGTTATACACTAACACTCCAGAAAGAGTGCACTCCACATATCTAATCTGATCCATTTTCAAAGATTTTCCATTTTTCAAAGCAGGTTAGATGGTTCTCAGAATTCTCGTGTTCAGACACCTTGGGATTTAGTTTTCATCAACGTTTGTAAAGAAGGAAGTGCGCGGGTTGTTCAATCACATGTGCGACTCGCTGCGCTATTCGATAAATCAAGAGAATGGACAATACAAACAATACTCAAACACACAAGATTAGTATAATCCCTATATATACAACAGTTGTTTCGTGTCAAAGTACCTTTTTATTTCAAAGCTTAGCTAATCTGCTTTGGTGCTAGAATGTAGTTTTTTTTAGTTATTGGTTTATTTGTTCCTCTCATTTATTCTTCTTCTTCGTTCTCTTTCAGTGAGTAATGTTCACTTAGAGCGGGATAAAAGAGAGGCAGAAGTGGTCTTAATGAAAGCGCATAAACACCAAGGAATGTTTGTTTGTTTTGCTCATCAACATTGGTTGTCCCACAAAAGTACATCTGTTATTTTTTCTTTTTTTTTTTGCTCATCACGTCGGCACCCCTTTATACCCCCTGGGGTGCGTGACAGTTGCCCACGAAACTCTTCATGCGCCCTTTTTTTTTTTGCTCGTCAAGATTGGTTGTCCACGTAACTTCATATTTCCACTATATTATCTGTTCATACAAGTAAATAGATGAAAAAATATATTTGCTTACAACGATTCTCACTAAAAACAATGTAGTATCGATGCCTATTCTAAGCATCGCTGGGAAAAGTTTATCAAACTATTTAGATCATTTAGCACTACATGAAATACAAAACTGCATTGTTTAATTCAAGCTGGATTCATTTTTTTAAAAAAGGTTAGTCCGATTACATTCAAAATGCAAAACAAGACCTGACCAGTGAGGAAGCTATTGTACAAATAGACTTTGACGAGAATTATGAGCTGATCAATCAGGATAATTGGTCTCAAAGGCATATTACACGATAATGAGTGATGAATTAAGCCACAATAAAAAAAAGAAAAAGAAGAAGAAGAAAATTGCGCATTTCTGATGTACACAGCAATTCCAATGACGAATCTTCAAATGATGAATCTCAATCAAAATTAACAGTACAATTTTCGGTGAATTGACGTATTTAAAATGAAATAATAAACAAAAGTGACAAAGAACAGTACTGATAAACATAAACATTGTTTCATCTCTTTTTTCGTTCCTGTATAATCTTATATTGACGATTATATTCACATAAATTAAATGTATTTATTAGATTAATTTAACACCTTACTTTGTTATACCTGCAATCGCACTTTAAACATCTGGCCTTACTATTTCAATAGTTCATTAAATTGCGCATGATTGGCTATTACAGTATCAGGACCACAAACACTATTCACATTTTCAACCGCCTGGCTTGCATTTTCTGCTTTATCGAAGAAAAACTATAAAATATAGCGTATTTTCTCTTTGCTGATATCTATTCAACCAATCACAACACTATCTAAGTAGTTTTTAAAGTACGAAATCTTATATTTTTAATGTCACCTAGCATAACCCACATAACGTACATAGTTATAAAGGGTGTTTTTTTTAAGAGTTGCACAACTTTAAATTAACATAAAACAGAGAAAAATATATTTGAATTATTAATAAAAAACAATGACTACAAAAATCACGCACTGACATCAAGTCGTGGCGTAGCAAAGCGCGCCGGGATCGCTAATACCATATAAAACCATAGTTCAAATTTAATATGCATTTTTCTGACCACCAACTTATGTACGTGGTGAGAGTTAAGTTACATTTCTTTATTTTATTTCTTTCGAAGTGAACCTTGTCCCGCTTGGTTTTATTTTAATTTGCGATTTTTTTTTTTTTTTTGTGTGATCTGCATCTGAAGCCAAATGCATTTTTCATGCAATTATATTTTCAAAATATTATTGTTTCGATGTGCAAGTCCAGAATCGTACTTATTTTGATTTCGTAAATTTTTTCAATTATTTCAAGAAATAATAAATAGTTTTTTTTTTGTGTTTGTTTTTGTTTTTCTTTTATCAAATGATGTTTTTACTTTGAGTTATTTTGTTTCTATCAATTTTTATTCGATATCTGTAATGTTTCGTAAGTTGTAACGCGAGGGGGAACAAACAAAATTTTGCAGGCCACCAACTTGTATGTGCGTGGCGAGAATACAGTTACATTTCTTTATTTTATTTCTTTCGAAGTGAAGAAGACCTTGTTTAGCTTGATTTTATTTTGTTTTTTGTTTTTCTTTTTTTATGCCAAATGCATTTCTTTATTTGTAATTTTATAAAGCAATTATGTATTTTGATTTTTATTTAAAAATTATTATTATTATTTTAGTCAAATGCATTTTTCCTGTAATTCTTTTTTCAAATATTATTATTTTGATTGGGGCTTTTTAGACCGCTTCGTAAGTAAATAGAAAAAAAGCACACTATTCAGCTTGATTTTATTTTGTTTTTTGTTTTTCTTTTTTTATGCCAAATGCATTTTTTTATTTGTAATTTTATAAAGCAATTATGTATTTTGATTTTTATTTAAAAGTTATTATTATTTGTTTAGCCAAATGCATTTTTCCTGCAATTCTTTTTTCAAATATTATTATTTTGATTGGGGCTTTTTAGACCGTTTCGTAAGTAAATAGAAAAAAAGCACACTATTTAGCTTGATTTTATTTTGTTTTTTGTTTTTCTTTTTTTATGCCAAATGCATTTTTTTATTTGTAATTTTATAAAGCAATTATGTATTTTGATTTTTATTTAAAAGTTATTATTATTTGTTTAGCCAAATGCATTTTTCCTGCAATTCTTTTTTCAAATATTATTATTTTGATTGGGGCTTTTTAGACCGTTTCGTAAGTAAATAGAAAAAAAGCACACTATTTAGCTTGATTTTATTTTGTTTTTTGTTTTTCTTTTTTTATGCCAAATGCATTTTTTTATTTGTAATTTTATAAAGCAATTATGTATTTTGATTTTTATTTAAAAATTATTATTATTATTTTAGTCAAATGCATTTTTCCTGCAATTCTTTTTTCAAATATTATTATTTTGATTGGGGCTTTTTAGACCGCTTCGTAAGTAAATAGAAAAAAAGCACACTATTGCTGCACAAAATTCATTTATTTCATTATTAGAAGCAATTTTAGTTTTGAAAGCAAACATATTATAATTAGTAATTAAAATAATTGAGTCAAATAACGTATAGATTTATCTTCAATATAGTGGGTCATATAAACAGTCTCCACGGATTTTTGGTACATTTTTGAACAAAGATTTTCTTTATTCAAAATCAATTTCAATCAAGTACATATTGGCCATTAATATCTATGATCTCTTGCCATTTTCCGGGTTTCTTCATAATTCCATCGGTGTAGAATTTCTGTGGTTAACAGCGAAAAACTTCGCCAAATGATTTTCAGAGGGTCTAGAAATTCCCTTCCAATCCCGCCAAACACTCAACATAACCTTGTTTGCCGTCAATCCAGGCTTTGAAGTCGTTTTTGGAAGGTCACTGGTCACTATCATATGGTTGTTGTTTAGTGCCTCCCCAATCTATTGTACTAACAGCTTCGGTGCCAGTCTTGCTCCATCAGTCGCAAAATTTCATTGACTTTTTCAGTGACAGGCCGACCAGTAGGAGGTGTATCTTTTACATCGAAAATTCCGGAATGGAATCGAGCAAACCACTCCTGGGTCCGGCGTTCGCCCACAACATCCTCACCGTAATCTGTATAAATTTACATGTTTTTGCAGTGTTTTTCCCTTTTTTATAGTAAAAAAGCATCACATAGCGTAATATTCAGATATTTCACTCATATTCAAATATCACATCTGTAGCCTGAAATGTCACCTTTCAAACACATGTTCGTTTAATACAATCAGATTAGTGTTGCCAGATCTATGGACACCAACACCAGCTAAAGGCAAAAAACCGCGGATACTTTTTATATGACCAATTTTTGTTTTATACGGAATTCACACCAAGGGATGCTGATGCAAATCAATGTTTATTTGCCTACTGATACCGTATCAGATTCGACAACAACCACAAGGAAAATGACGTCATTCTGGGGTTGTTGTTGTAGAATGTGATGGGGATCAATAGTCATATCAAGAATTGGAAAATTAATAATGGTCACTATGGTAATTTCTGGCAGTGTGGCTAAGTTTTTGCTAGTGTTTCCAAGTTTTTTTATCTCTTTCCGTCTGTGACATCATTAAACAGCTGATGTTGGTACATAACATTTATAAGTAAACCATAAATTGTTAATTTTTTTAAAAGATTTCAATAATATAAGTATCAGGAATTGAAAAGGGGACTGCAAGAACTATTTGCATGTATTTCAAAATGTTCTAAATAATGTATTCTTCACAAATTTTTAGTTTTAATTTAAATTCCACGTGTGTGTTTAACCAAAACAAAAAACAGCTGTTCATGATGCAAAATATTCGGTCTGGACGAATATATGCATCAACGTGATGTAGTTTGGTGTGAATTCTGATCTACAAATCGCTGTAAATAATTTAGTAATCTAATTCACAAATTGGAAAATCAAATTAACTGCAAGTAAAACGGATATTATATACACTTAGTTTAGTAAGACGCTCAAGGATTTAATTATATTAAGTTCCAACCTCTTAGTTCATACTTATAGTGTTAGTATTTATACAATTAGACTCGAAGCCAAAACAGTAGACAAAGTTAACAAAACAATTTGCAGCATTTTATCAAGTGAAAGTGTGCCTTATCTAATCAAGCAATTCTGGATTATATATATGTATATATAAATTTATTTAGCGTATCTGGGAAGCGGCTATAGCGATTTGGCAGCAAAGCTCGGTCGTCTGTACTGCGTACTTATAAGTAGATTTTTTGACCCACAATTCTTTATTCCACCGTTGGCTGTGCAAAGTCACACATAAATAATGGTTCAAAATAGAATTCTTAATATGAATTCTTAATCTACCATTTTACTTTTCTACATCTTGCCTGCTCGAACTAGCAAACGCTAAATATAGGGTGTTCAAATTTGAGGTATCCTTTTAAATTTGGCGCAAATTTTTTTTCCGGTAGATTACACAGATGTTTTTTTCATGTATGAGGTAGATGCATTCCGGTTAGTTAAAATGGATCACTACATGAGTGAACAATTGTGCAATATGCCACACAGCAATGGATTTCATTCGACCTTTTAAAACTTAACCTTAAACTCTGAGGATCAGCTCGCCCAGCGCCAATACATAGCCAACTATCAAGTACACGCTCAAAATTCCTTTTGTGGAGGGCCCAAAAACGCATAAAACCGCCAGTTAATGTTGACACGCCGATAAGGGATAAAAATGGTAAATGGGCAAGGAGTGACGAAGAGAAAGCAAAAACGTTTGCACTGCACCTTTCAGATGTTTTCCAACCAAACCCACCAACTAATTGCTGCTTTCATACTACCTTCCGATCAGTTGTATCTTGAAACCTCTCTCATCAGAATTCATTCATTAGACACAAAAATAGTCATTACACAGCATTTAAACCCAAAAAAGGCGCCAGGGCACGACCAAATCACGCCCAAAATGCTAATGGAACTACCGGGCCCTGCAATAAAATATATCACTAGAGGCTTTAATGCGATGTTGCAGTGTGGGTACTTTCCAACACAATGGAAGAAATCGATCATAATAATGATCCCCAAACCAGGGAAGGGCAAGTCGCAAGCTTCATCTTACAGACCAATAAGCTTGCTGCCGTATCTATCTAATCTCTTTGAAAAAACACTGCTTGAAAAAATCAATAAACACGTGCTAGACATTATACCCTCTCATCAATTTGAATTTCGCAAAGGGCACAGCACCATCGAGCAAGTGAACCGCATAACTTCTGAGATTCGTACAGCATTTGAACACCGCGAATACTGCTCTGCTATTTTTCTCGATGTTGCCCAGGCATTTGATAAAGTCTGGTTGGACTGCCTTATATATAAAATAAAAATGTTCCTTCCAAAAAACACTCACAAAGTCCTCGAGAGTTATGTCAGCAACAGATTGTTTGCTGTGCGACAAAACGAGTACACAACACGAAACTACGAAATTAGAGCCGGAGTTTCACAAGGAAGCGTTCTTGGGCCGTTTCTATATGTGTTGTACACATCCGACATACCAACGGACACTCAAATCACACTATCTACTTTTGCAGATGATACCGCAATATTAAGTAGATCTTGTTGTACGATGCATGCAACATCAGTTTTGGCAAGCTATCTGTCACACGTCGAAGAGTGGTTAGCCAACTGGCGCATAAAAGTGAATGAGCAAAAGAGCAAACACATTACCTTCACACTGAACAGAAGCACTTGCCCTCCGCTAACTCTAAACAATACTTTGATTCCACAAGTAGATAACGTTGTGTACCTCGGAGTCCATCTTGACAGAAGACTTACTTGGCGAAAACACATTGAAGCCAAGAGAACTCAAATGGAACTGAAAGCCAACAGCTTTCACTGGCTTATCAACTCACGATCTCCACTAAATATTGAGTATAAAGTTCTCCTTTATAACAGCATCATAAAGCCAATCTGGACCTATGGTTCTCAGCTATGGGGTCATGCAAGCGCCTCTAATCTGGACGTTATTCAAAGAGCGCAATCAAAAATATTAAGAACCATAACTGGAGCCCCTTGGTTTTTTAAAAACGAGCGATTACATATAGATCTTAATATACCAACAGTAAAAAATGATATAGCCAAAATAAAACTTACTTATGCTTAGAAACTAAACTAAAGCACTCACTCGACTAAGGTCACAGACACGACTTAGGAGAAATGACCTACCAGCCCAACTTCAATTATAAGGGCACTTAGTACATACATTCCCTCCAACTGGAGGTGAAGTAAAAGTAATAAACAAGAAATTAGGTTAAGATTCTATTACTTATTGTTAGTCTCTAAAGAAAAAGAGAAGATCCAATAAATAAAGAAGAAGAAGAAGAATAGACGTGGATTTGTCACCAAGATCATGGGATTTAATATCATTGGACTTCTTGTTATAGGATTTCTTGAAGAGTAAAGTTCATACGGTTAGTCATCAAACTGTTCAACACCTCAAAGACAAAATAATCGAGCAAATATCACGAGCGTTTGATTCATTCTTTTAGACCTAAAATCGCTTCAAAATTAAATTAGTAATAATAAGCTGTTTCAATTTTATCTAATTTTTTATTTGAGGTTGTTTGTGTTTCCAATTTTTCCAGTTCAGTTGTAAATTAATTGTGATTTATCATTGGTTGACCTTATGGATCTTATAGATGCCCTCGTATTAGTGGTGTTAAGATATAAAGAATATTTTTTCTTTATTAGCTAAATTTCTATGACAATATTATGCTTTATGAAGCTATTGTTGCTTGTGAATCTATGTATTATATGCATCTATATAACATACTTTGATGTGATACAAAAATATGTATTTCTTACATACATATACAATACAGTACAAAGACCAAGATGGCAATGAAATGGAGATGTTGAATATTGTACATTAACTGAACACTTCATAAATTTTTATGCAATTTTACTATGTGCATAGTACAAAGGCAATGCCATGTAATTACGCCATCATCTCATATTTTAGTATCAAAGCATGTGTTGTGTAATGTAGATCTATGTATCTATTAAGTGCTATAGATACTTTGCATATAAAAAATGTAAGTACCAAATGCCTACTTTTATGCAGCTATATACTTATGTATGGATGTATTTACGTATTTATGTTTATATTGTATCTACGTATCTATGCATACATACCTACTACATAATGCTTCAGAGTATTAAAAATGGTAAAGCTGAAAAAAGAAAAAAAAAAGTAATGGTCGTCGAGTCCATCATTGATTTTTATGATATCTACAATAGTATTATCTCTGCACCCACACGCATACGTACCAACTTTAAGGCCTCCTGCTTGCATACATTGAGAGTCTACCACCGTCATCTTGATAACATTTACTTTATAATAAAATTCATAATGTTTTGTATAAAGTTTTGTGATGGCAAAACACATTTTCACTAAATACACTTTTAATGCCAATGCGTTTTGTTATTGCCATCACCATTGCTAGTGCCATTGGCATTTTCTACTGATTTTTCTGGATTTTATTTTATATGTCGCTGAATGACCCCAACTCCAATAAAAAGATACAATATGCAATACATAAGATAAGTGCTTCTTTCTTACTAAGAAAGTTATGCGAGCATGGAGCAAGTGTGACATAGATTGATAGAACACATTTGTTTAGTATGGTGGTTGGTTGGCGATATTCAGTGGTTTTTGTTGTTGTGACATTCATTCGAATCGACCCATATCTTTCGATTATTCCAATGTTATGCCAAACAGACAGACAAATATGAATAAATGAATGAAAGAATGGAATTTGCAACAACAAAAACATCAACAACATACAAAATTTGCTTTCAATATCATCAATTGACATACAATATTTATGTATGTATCTTTATCTATTTTATAATTTACGAGAATCATGAACTTTGTTATACGAAACTCCAGTATTTTTTTAGCTACGGGTATCATTCGAATATAGTAAACGTCTATACAGATTACAGTGTAAAAGAACTACCAAAGGATTAAAATTTGTTCTACTTAGTTTATGTCAAACTGCAGGCTTGGTATGGGGTCAGATCAAAAACTACGAATCATTGTAATAACTATTACGCCCAATTGCAGTACAAAATCTACCCAACATCACAGCCTCTACTTTCTGTACCATTACCAAGAAATCCTCATTCAAGAATGTTTTCATTAGTTGCACATAGCAAGATAGGAAATATCCATCTATTCAGCTAACTATTCCTTCAAATTCAACAAATAAAATTATATGTTAGACACCTAAACACCTGGATTTCCGATGGTATTGGTAAATTAGTATAATAAGCTCCAATATTTGTTTAGATATCATTCAATTAAAGTTAAGATCACTGTAAACGAACTCGCATTACTTAGAATTTTAGTGAATTTAAGTATTACCGCAAGCTTCGAATGGGGTCTTCAAATAATTGTGATAACACTTTACTGATCCTTAATAAATGTACAATATTACACCCAGCCTATGTAAAAAATACTTCATTTGTTATATCAATATAGTGTTTTCATCAGTTTCAGATAGGCAAGACAGTGGCAACTGCAACTCCAACTTCAAAATATTGTAAAATCCCACTCTTCGCCTAAAGTATAGATGTATGCCTTAATAATTTAATTTCTTAAATTGCGAATAAAATATTGGAGGGCCTGAAACAGAACAACAAGCGTTTAAGTCATTACAGAAAGTCAATGAGTTACATCCGAAAATACGTGCATTGAAGTTAGATACTTCTGAGCCGACAAAACTGCTTAAAGCACAAAAAACCGAGCAGTTCAATTTTTTTAAGCGGTGATGTGAAAAAATTATAGGTTTAGAAATAGACACTGAAGCCACAGAACCCAATGTCAGAATTTCTACTTTCGTTCTATAATCAATCATCGTAATGCTGTTATATTCGGCAAATATGGAAGATATTTGTTAAAATTTATTCCGAAGTGAAAGTGTATCTGAAGAAGCAATGAAAAGCAGGCTATCTAGAAGATGTAGAGTAAAACAAATTATCTAACGAGGCAGACATGGGCAAGTTAATTGGAAGAAGATGTACAATGTATAGTTCCATTAGGAAAAAAGAATCTAAGAACAAGGAAAAAATGGAGAACAGGCCAATGAAACTATACAACATAAAAAATTAAAATTGAAAGATTAAATTGTAATATCAAATTTGGAAAAGTGTCCTCGATAATATTCTGGTGTAAAACAGAAACATAATTTTTTAATGTGATATGTATTGTCTAAATAACAATTTGGAGTAACTTCTGGTAATAAATTCAAACAAACAAATAATCTATGTATGTATCGGGGTACATTGTACCTATCAAATCGGTTCAATATTTAGAGTATATAATCTTTAATAGCTTTTACATAATCTTTAACAGTTTGTGAGAGTTATATGTACGTATTGTATATCTTCTAATATATAAAAATCTCGTGTCACGGTGTTAGTATATGAATTCCACCGAAACGGCTCTACCGATACAATACTTAATTGATTCATCTGATTTTTCACATAATTTCAATTGCTCCGCAATGTACAGAGAACAGCATCACGCACTAACATCACGCCGGGTATACTAGTAATATATGTATCTATTTTACAATGTATATAACTCTCACTTATGTAAAGTATATCCGATCTTTCTGAAATTAGCTTATATAAAAAACATTGAAAGAGTTTTTAAACAAATTTTGACAATATATGGTAACTTTTGTTCTAAATATGAGAATAAGTTCTCCTAAGCAAGTGCACAAATAGACGAGGTTTTTGAGACAATGGGCAACTTATCACTTGACATGATGCCTTGGACATTCGATAGGACACCTTGCCGGTCAATAAATAATTTTCTATTGGTAAGAAAGCTCTGTATAATTCTTATTAAGTTAAATGGTGTGTTAGTAGTGATTAGTTTGTACACTAATCCATTATGCCATACTGTGTCAAATGCCGCTATGCCATATGTCTATGGTGACAAGCCCAACCGACTGGTTATTTTGCATATTGTTCTGGACATAGTTCGCAAATAACTATCAACCTTTATTTTCAAAGTGGATCTCTCCGACCGGTACACTTATTTTTCAATTTTTTCCGGATCTCTCCGACCGTTATACTTAATTTTCATTTTTTCGGTATGTTGCTAATCATTTCCAGTGTGATCTCCACAACATAAATGGCAAGTTTGTCCCGAAAAAAAAAGTTCCGCGCGAAAAGTCTCGTTTTGTTGTTGTGTGACGTGAGCCAACTGCGTCGTAGAGAGGAAAGAAGAGGGGAAGAATGGAAAACAATGCAATCAAATAACAACATGCAAATAACGTCGTGAATTGTAAGCAAAGCAATACAATGCAGGTAGCAAAAAAAGGCATTCTTTTGTTCTTGTGTGACGCGAGTATAGGAGAGAGATAGAGAGAGTGTGTGGTAGAAAGTGTGGTGGAGAAAGTGTCAGAAAGAGAGGGATATGCAAAGCAAATATTACCCAGCGACCATTTTATGAAACTTGTAATAATAATATGTTTTTTTATTATTATTTATTGTTATACAGTCGGGCCTCGATTATCCGTGATCCGGTTAACCGGTAACCCCGATTAACCGTGATGGCCAAAGATCAGTCTATTGTTTTTTGTTTGCAATGTTTTCAAATTGTTCGCTTCGATTAACCGTGAATATCTCTATTATCCGTGATGGCAGAATTTTTATTTAGAATTTTTTTTATTAAGCACAGAAGCAACTTGGAAGCAAACGCTCTCACAAGTCTGTATACATACATAAACTCCTTGAATTAATTTTTTTTTAATGTAAATATGTAGTATGTACACCAATGTTCACTGGTTAAATAATAAAAATACATATTAAAAAAACTGTATAATCAAAATTGTTATTCGATTAACCGTGAAAATCGATTATCCGTAATGCTTCTGGTCCCGACCATCACGGATAATCGAGGCCCGACTGTAATTAATATTTGTTGCTATTTATTATATAAATATTTATTGGCAGACTTCTGAAAACTCAATATGTAATCACAAAAAGGAGGCAAACACTATTTAGTAAGACGACTATTGAAAATGTAATTATCACAATGTTTGTTGGGTAACACATAATAGTCGTCTGCAATGCACAAGCGAAAGACATTTTGACTAACTTCGCTCAATAAATCCTTTAGTGGTTGGCCCTGCCACAAACAAAGAAAAATAAGTGATTTTGCTTGCACACAAATACTTAAAAACGAAAAACAATTCACAATGTTTTTTTCGTCCCTTTTACATTTGGTTTCTTCACAACCGGTTGCTTGTGGACCTAATGAAAAAGTTGTCATTTATTTGCAAACTATGCTTTACACTATGATTTCTTCTAACCAATTACAATAATATTCACCACTCAATACGTATTAAGCCGCTATAGCCAATGATTACCAAGAAGTGTACCTACATAAATGAAATATAACTTCGTTTCAATTTGACTTCTGTATGAATTTGTTCAAAACGGCATGTTGGTGAAAATGAGTACGAAATTCAATGGTACTCAGTTATGCAAAGCAACTGAATGCGTTCATACAGATGTCTAGTTTCAATCATTCGTAGCTTCTGAACTACTTCAATTTTATTGAAAAAATACTTGTGGGGAATTCCCCACAAATAGTTCCACAAAGTTGTCCTTAATGATTCCCTCTACATGCGGATTCCCCAAGTGTTTTTTATTTTTTTGGTAGGACGTTAAGATATGGCGCTGTCAAATGAGTTAATCATAATTTGTTAAGAAGAATGTTGTGGTGCGGTAACAATGTAGATATTGCAAGGGTTCGTTCGATATACGTCGAAGCGTGCGGCGCTCCTGATCCCCGCCGCTGAACACAGTATCCTTGCTTAAACCGCTTGATCAAGTTGTAAAGCACTATTACATGAAAAATACTAAAGATTGGTTTTAAAACAAAACTGATAAACAGTATTAGCGTATTTGATGCTTGGAAGGTACCATAAAATCTGAATAACTGCTGGAGAAAATTGTGGCCAGAAGTAGGTCAAGCAAACAAGTGTTCTAGATACCATTAATGAAGATATTATCCAGTATAGAAATCAATGAACTCTACGAAAATGAAAAATTATTAAGTGAAGATAACTTACTGCAATTTTGTTAGATGCAGAGTGCTGAGCAGAATATGTCGGTATTTACTGCAACAGTTTTACATAATTCAATCTGACAACAAAAAGAGCTCAACGCTAAGAAGAATCGATATTCCCGCGTCGGAAAACATCACAACCACACAATTTGACAAATTGATTTTTTTCATTTGAACATACCTTGAAGATACCATAGTTTATTTAAATTTTTCGTCCCGAAAATTGACTCTTTACCATATTTCACAATGATAAAACAGACAAATGTTCCGCTTATGCTTACAGAAATCAAATTGACAGTCAAAGTTTGCTAAGTATGTCAATGAATAGTTGAAGCCAAATTTCGTGTAAAAATACTGCCAAATCGCAAAAGCCCAACCCTGCCCTTAAAACCTTCCCCTATACTCGTATATCCAATATATTTTCCATAATTTGCCTTATTCTTACTAAGCGTCCTGTATCATGAACCCCATCAGACAAATTTCTAAACCATTTGTCATTGAATTTTTACCATATTGTTATAATTTTAAATTTGATTTATTTTGCTTCTCAGTTTTAATATTTTTTAAAAGCTTAGAAGTGAAATAAGTCACAAAATTATTATAAGTCAAAATAACACACAAAATTCATTCAGCATTGGAAAATCTAAAAAGCATAATGTTTCAATTTTTGAACCTTGTTCATTTAAACCCACTACCAGAAAATCAATACTTTTATACGAGCATAGTTAAAGTGAAACTATCACTAGGCTCACTGTTTTCGCCACTAATGGATTATGATCGACGCGACTTGAAAGTTTTGGTAAAATTAAATCATGTTCGTTGTAAGGCGTTTCTACTAACACTTTACAAGTTGATTTTGCAACACAACATTTTGGAAAAAAAATTAAAGAAAAATAAATCTATTTTTCGGTTGATTAATGCAACAATCAACAGCAAGAACGAATCAGGATCAGTTTTAGTTGCAATAGATATTGGAAATTGCAAGCTGAGAGGAAATAAATTTACTGAGTTCTTGAATGAAGAAATTATAACAGAATGTACCCTGGAAGAGGCCCTTAATATATGGAAAATTCGCTTAATTGATTGCAAAATGAATCAATTAAGTATTGAAGCAGACATTTCTGAAATTAAAAGATATATAAGACAGGTCAAATTAAATTTATATGCCATTAATAGAATGTTATTCAATTTGAATAACTGAACTTTATATATTTTATAATAACTTATGTAAGTAGTTAGGAGTATCATCATCATCAAAATCGTTTGTGTATGAAATTGTTTAAAGCTAAATTAAATGTATGTTACAAAAATACGAAGTATTTATTTATGCTTAATCAAAAGATCGCTTTATTGGAGATTTATGGTAAAGGGAAGATCTTCAAACATTCATTTGTGTTAGAGTTAGTCAATAAAAATTCCATTTTTTGTATATTTCTGAAGTTGGAATTTATCTTTCCAGTTGTTTATATCTGGCCATTATTCCTAAGATGTTGCGAACTGTTAAGTTAAGCTGAACTTTGTTATCTTTCTTTCTTGTATCTTTATTTTATGAGACCTGCAATAATAGAGAAATTAATTCCTTTTGGGGCAACTAATCAGTGTAATTCCCTCTTGTTTTCTATTTCGTGTTTACATTAATTTTGGTTTTTTAAATTTGAAAGAAAACAAAAATACAGAATAAGGAAATAAACCAAAAAATAATATAAAAGATACCCAAAAATTTTCACAAACTAATTAAAAGTTGGGTGTGTTAGTCCGTTCAGTCTGTACTTACTGTACTGTACTGTCCTGTCTTGGCCTACCCTAACCTTGAAAGTTATTAGAAAGATAATTGTTGGTGCCGAACTGTTAAAGGAATATAGCTTTAACATTAAATATTTACTAATCTTTGAAGTCTCTTAATTTTTCCTTATCTTCATCTCTTATTCGGGTTAATTGTTCTCTTTAATTCTCTTAAGTTATCTTTCGTCATTTGCAATTATCTTATGTTATGTTAAGCTTTGTATGAACTGCATTATAAATTAGTTACTGAAGTAAGAATGAAGGAAATAAAAAACAGAAGCAAGTAAGAACACCATGAAGAAGGACGTGTTTTTGTGTTTCTCCTCCACCTGAAGTACCAATTCAACAAGACGACTTCACTAGGGCCGACTGCCGGAACCACCTCAGGAAGAACTTAACATTTGGTACTATGTTGGTTGGTTGGTTTTCGTCGCTGACCCGTATAGTCCACTTCGAGCCACAATTAGCTCTAGAGTGCCGTTTTAAAACCACTTCCTCGCCGAACGCAATCAGTATTACTAAATCCAACCTGTCGAATTTAGGTATTTTAATAAATCACCCGGACAAGTGACTGAACAGTCCGAGAGGTTGTTGATGATGTATTTGCCCAAAAACTTATTTCTAGTTTTTGCCAGGGCTGGGCATTGACATGAGTGAGTGGCTTCTGAACGGAATACCCAGTCTCTCCGTGTGAGTCCCTACACACCAGTGACCAGTAAAAACCACTGTTAGCCTTGCGCTATCCAAGCGTCTTCTGTTGATGGGTCTAAGTGACCTATTTTCGTTGTAACTAGGCCAGGAAGCACATGCCACTCTGCAAGATTCAAGATCTTTCCACCGCCTATTTGCCAGCTGACGGAAATACAGGAAGTTGCTCATCTTGACGACCGCCAGGGGAATTGGGATCTGTTCCGCTAACGATAAGTCAAGGGAAGCACCAAAACGATACAGTTCGTCAGCCTTATTTCCCTCAATGTTCCTATGGCCGGGAACCCATAAGAGAGTGATATCAGCTTGACGACTGAGCTCGCTTATCGTCGGCCTGCATTCTTTAACGAGCTTGGACTTCACAGTGCTGGATTGCAGTGCTTTGAGTGCCGCCTGACTATCAACGAAGATAGCTATCTTACGACCTTCTGGTACGTTATTTCTTGCCAGCCGACATGCCTCTCTAATGGCTAGGACCTCTGCCTGAAGGACTGTGGTCTCGTCTGGTAATCGGAAAGAGTGGTCGAAGCTTATTTGTGGTGAGTGCACCCCTGCACCTATGCCACATTCCATCTTTGACCCAAAGATTGAGATGTCCTAAACACTCTCAAAACTGTTTTCTTTCCATCCTATCCTGGTCGGAAATTTTAACTTGACATCGTTCTCAAAGCTATTATGAGCCACTATATAGTCTGTTGTTCGTTTAAACATAGAATTTTTAAGCACTCCTAGTATTTTACTATATCCATACATTCGTTCTGCCCAGCAGCCGGTTTCTTTAAAACCTTACCGCGCTGTTGCAAACAATGTTTTTGATGTGGAGGTCAATTGGAAGAAGATATAGCAGTACGTTCAGTGTTGCCGTGGGACACGTGCGCATGGCTCTGTGATTCCTACACATGTCGACCTCTGCACACTGCTCAGTTTGTGCACTACGTAGCTTTTTCCTAGAGCTGGCCACCAAACGATTGCCCCGTATGTAAGTATCGGACGTACTATCGCTGTGTACTTCCATACTGTTATGCTGGGACTTTCCTATTCAGGTACTTTGCTTTATTAGAAAGCTGAAGCTGTTGTTCATTCAGAAGAGGAAGGGGGAAAGCCCGTACTTTTATCTTCATTGTAAAAAGCACCAGTTCTGTCTTGCTCGGGTTGACGTTTAGACCACATCCTGTGGCCACGATAACAGTTTCCCCAGAGCTCCCTGCATGATGTTGCTTATCACACAAAACATTCCTGATACCATGATAACAACGTCGTCCGCATACGCGAGTACCCTTGCCCATGTCTCCTCTAAGAGAGCATGTTGTTTATGACTAACAGCCACTGCAGTGGAGAGATAACCCCGTCCTGTGGTGTCCCTCTACTGACATATCTAGTTAAAGTCGAGTTTCCTAACTTTGACTGAACTGTTCTAGTTTTTAGCATATTTACTATCCATTTTCCAATGTCTTTTTCTACGCCAATCCTAGCTAGAGAATCCTGGATAGCACTTGTGCTAACATTATTGAAATCACCCTCTATATCTAAGAAGGCTGTTTATTGTTTATAGTAGATTGCCCCCTCTGCCCTCTGCGGACTACCTCATGTAGTGTTGGCAAGTCGAGATGGCAAATTTATCAATGATGGATCGAAGATCTTGATGTCCATCGTCATCAAGAGGAACGATGTTAGGCTGATTGGCCTGAAATCTTTTGCCGTCTCATGACCAATCTTCCCAGCCTTTGGTATGAAGACTACCTTGACTCTTCTCCAACTCATTGGTATATGGTTTAGACAGATACATGCCCTAAAAATCAACCTTAGCCAAGAGATTACCTTGTCTTGTAGCTTCTGTAGCATTATCGGAAGTATTCTATCAATGCCAGACGATTTATAACCGTATGGGTACTTCAGAATCGGTCACATCTTTACAGTCAGGGAAGTGTGTTTTAAGTAGGAGGTCAAGTGTCTCAGCAGATGATTCTGTCCATGTTCCATCTTCCTTTTTCAGGAAAGAAGGGTTTACACGTTCCTTGGACAGAACTTTTCCTAGTCTTGCTGAGACAGAAGTAGACTGGATCGACTCACAAAATTCATTCCAGCCATTATTTTTGTCTTTCCTGATGGCTTTTTTGTATGTGTTGAGACAGTTTTTGTATGCTTGCCAATTGTTATCCCTGTAACACGTGTTAAAGAGCTTTCTCGTTTTCTCTCTGAGCTTCGAGAGCTCTTCGTTCCACCACTGTGGGAAACTTTTATGGCTCCTTCTAATTAGATAGGATATCCTGTACGCTTTGCTGAAAGATTCCTCAAGATATTTAACCCTCCTCTCAATATCGTCCCCGGAGTCAACATTCGAATGTGTAAAGGTGTTCTGTTTCGATTTAGCTACCCTTGTAAAAACGTCCCATTTTATATTGCGTGGGTTTCTAAATGGAACAAAATTCTTTGTCTTTAAATTCAGATTGTAGAGTATCCAACTGTGATCCGAGAAGGATCTTTTGTAGGACACCCTCCAGTTTTCAACCTTAACCTCTGAATTCTCGGACAGAAGAGTGTACTAATAAAATTAAAATGCGACTCACCCCTTTCATTGTCATCGGTGCTTCCCCATAGCGTATGGCATGCATTGGCGTCGCATCCTAGAAGTAAAGGAGTGTTGCTGGCTATCGCACTGGCGGTCAGCTGCACAACCTCGTCTGGAGGTGCCTCCTTGTTGTGCGCCATGAATGCGGATGCTATAAGTGTGGTTTTCTCCTCCAACACTTCGATTTTTACGGCTGTTAAATCACCTGTGCGGAATTGAGGACAAAGGAAAGCGTTTACATTGTTTTTAACTAAGTTGCATGTTCTTGGCTTGTCACATACTTTAGCGTAGCTTGCTTAGCTTGGACGATGCAGATGTCAACATCCTCCTCACTTAGGAGGACGGCAAGATTATCCGAAGCATTCCTAGAATGCTTAAGGTTAATCTGCACGACCTTCAGCATCGGAAGTGTTTTTAGTTGGCGTGCTTGTTACTTCGTCCTGAAGCATTAGGTCATCCATCAGCTAGTTTACGGCCTGCAAATCATCTGATTCCTCGTCCGATGACCGGAAAATTTGTATTTTGGCTTACCTTACGCCGAACCGCATTTTATGATCAGTTTTCTCTAACTCCTTAACAGAATCCTCGTTAATGGACAGGAGTAGAGACATACTGCTCTTTTGTTGGCCTTCGTCCTTGATGACAATCCAGTCATTCATTAGCATGGTAGGATTCTGCCTCTGCATAACAGGCAACCAAATGCGAGCTCTCGGCCGCCTTGGGATGTTCCGAGCTGGGATAAGCTTAAGCCTTAAGCCCTCCCAAGCATTGCTTATTTTAGCAATGCATTTACCCAGGAGCTCCAAAGAATGACGATCATCACATTTGATCACCCTGCAGCCACGGACACCGCAGAAGAGTCGAATTCTGGTGGAGATGAACACAGATCAGAGAGGAGGTGTTCCATCACCAACTCAGTTAACATGGGCTCAATCCCCCCCCTCCCCTCCCCATTTCTTCAACACCTTCTTACCTCCGTTTGTGGCTTCATCAACGTGTGCCACCATCAGCTCATCCCGACCGACGTCGCTGAACAGCTTTATGTACTCATTTTTGGCAATCTTGCCTAAGATGAAGAGGGCTTTCTGGTACAGCTTCTTCCTGACCATCCCTTCCGACTTGCCCTTCTTTGGCTTAGGTGCACTATGGCTGGCGCTCTCCTTTGCCGTTTTAGCTGATGTTGTCGGTTTGGTGCTATTTCCAATAGCCACCGACGTTGTTGTTACTGCTGTTGTGAACGCTACATCTTGCCCGCTGTCAGCAGCGACTAGTTGCTTGAGGCCAGTAACTCGTCCGTGGAGCTCATCCAGAGCTCCATTTCGTCCTCCTTTGTTTTGTTGGTTATTTGTATTTTATTTGGTTTATTGTTATCCATGTTTGGTCCCACGAGTGTAGGGGAGAGTAGGTCCACCGTGGCATAGCCCTCTGTACCCCGGCAAGGCTAAAGCTTAAACCGGAGGTCGCCAGGTATCCGGAGTCCACCGTTATCAGACACACTCACGCAGTGCCATTCATCCCATGGGCAAGGTTGTTATACACCCGGGATTGCGGGTTTAATCGAGTTTACCTCTCTAGATCCACCATATTCCGTTAACAGCAGGGAAACCTCTAGCAGGATGTGGCTCAACACCACGTATGGACGGTCTAGAGCACTAAGCCCCTGGTTCGTTTACCCATTCTTTGAGGACATGAGCCTGGCTGCACTGTTGCTAGGACACTCTGGCCTTGGTACCAACCATAACGGACCTTCGAGCCTCCTACACTTTAACAAGAAAAGGTTTGGGCTGATCTATGGCTGGATCTATATTCCAAGAGTTTTGTTCCTGCTGTACAGATTAGTAAGAATCTGAGAGTATTGAACACCTCCTATATGGCTGCCTGCCCGTTTTTTGCTGATTAGGGCATTTTTTCAAAATTACCACTGGGGGACCTATCTCTTTGCGTGGATTCTTCAGGCTGAGGGATCAAGTATGGATCACCCCCACACACCACATACCCCTTCCCCATTTCCGTCTTCTACTATAATCAGACATCATAATGGACTGCAAGCTAAGCAAGCAAGAAGGTGAGAATCTTTATGAGATACTTATAGCATGTGCCACTAGACTTAACCATTTGTTCAAAAAGAAATGTTCACCTAAGGCCTAAAAAGAACACAAACCCACTTGCCGTAATTCCCTACTGATCCGCAGAAGCATTCCCTTGTAGGGGCGAAAGGTTTATACACTTTTTGTAAATGACTGTTGTTATTTTGTTGACGCTTGATACAGATCGCATTCTAATAAGGATGTTCTTTCGGGATGAAGATTACGGGAAGGAAAATTTCGCAGTGTGATCGGTCATTGAACTGAATTTATATTTTTATGATTTTGTTGATATTTTTCTATTCTCTCTTATGTTGGTTTGTTTTGTGCATTTTGCATTATTACATTTATTATATTTATTATATATATGTTTTGATTTTATATTCTTTTTTCTTTTGTTCAGGTTCTTAATTTTAAGTTTTTTTTTTTCTTTTATTAATATTCAGTTTGTATGTTATGATTGCTTTTTATTATTATTGCATATGTTAACATAAGTGAAATTTTGTTATTTTGTCAGTTTTTATTTTTATTGTCAATTTCGTTGACTATGTGGTTTGCTTAAGCTACATTAATCTGTTTTTACAGCATGGATGAGGGTATGTTGGTGTAAGTGATTATTGTGTAGGGGTCACAAGAGTTTGGTTGGTGACCTAGGTAGGGAGGGTACACTTGCTACTCATGTTCCGCGAACACCAGTGAGTAGGGTACAAGTGTGTGATCGTATGTCATGGCATGTTTGGGTTTTGATCTTTTCTTTTCTATTAATCAATTTCCTTGTTTTTGTTTTAATTATGATTCACGCAAAAAATTTAATTTATACATAAATAGCGGGTCAAGGTTTCGGTTTACTATTACCCAGCCCATTAGTCGGCGAGATAGAGCCGGATTTTTTTACAATTGCATGTCCGAAATTTACCTTGTTGACATATACCCAGTTATTTATTTCAGAAGAAATAATTAATTGTCTGGCAGCTCTGCCGAAATTATATGGCAAAAGTGAAATATTTTAAAATACGATTAATAAATTATTTATTACGGAATTTCTGTAGTTAATTCAACCAATTTCCTTTTTTTCACTTGTTTTAGGCATTTTCAATTGTTTGTTCGAGAGTTGAACTATATGGATTCGTACTACTGCAGTAACACGCCAACGGCACGCCATCGGCGTCAACGCATGCGTCGGTTGGCGTGTAACTCTACATTAGACTAACCTGATGGATTAACCAACACTGCTACTAAACAAACGTTATGAAAACGTTGTGCAGCACTAAAAATGCGTTTATTGTTTTGTGGCGGCGTGGCGGCTTAAAGAAGTATTCATCACGAATTATTCGAGTTTTTAATAAGAAAAAGGAAATCATGGAAACCATCGAGAAACCGTATAAATTTCTGAAAAATCCTTTGAATATTGGTGAATTGTTGGGAGAAGAAGGGACTCAATTTGTCTTTGACGCTGACATCGATAATGCGGATGATGTGGCTGGTAATATTTACGATGAGTTAAATATCGGTTCCGATAATGATGATGACTACGGCGACATTGTCATTTCTTCACCATGGACTCGTCCATTTGCGGAGCTTAGGGAGAAGATGCAGAAAATCAATGAATATCTGTACAAAGATGTGACCAATGAGGCAAGCAAGAAAGGCAAGGAAAAGGGTCTGGTGCCTGAAGATGCACGAGTTGCCATTCGTTACAGTGCTTACTGGGAGGGCGAAGGAAAACCATTTGATTCTTCAATTATGCGTGGCACAGCTTATACATTCATCACGGGACAAGGTGATGTTCTTGAAGGCCTGGAATGTGCTGTGCGCACCATGTACGAAGGGGAATCGGCGACATTTCTGATCTCATATAAATTGCTCTTCCATGAATTGGGATGCCCACCACGAATTAAACCTAGTGCTGATGGTCTCTTTACAATTGAACTACTCGATTTCAATTTGGTAGGAGACATAAATGCTCTCGAAGAGTTACCGGAAGAAGATAAAATTAAATTTTCCGTAGTCATCGAGAAAGCCAAACAAATGCATCTGAAAGGAAAAGACTTTTTCAAGGAAGGCTTATATATGAAAGCCATTCGTGCTTTCGAGAGATGCGTAGACGCTTTAACTTTTACTTATCCCACCAATGACGAGGAACAAAATGAACAGAAGGAGTTTTTGATTAAGTTGCACACGAATCTCGCTGTTTGCTATATTAAAATCAATGCTCCCGGGAAGACTTGCATTATGGTGCGTAAAATAAAAAGTCTAACCAATAATAAACCATCATGTAAGGTGCTCTTTCAAGAAGGACGCGCCTTCCTCATGTTAGGTGAGTATCCCTCCCAAAAGAAAAAAAAATTCATAATTTAATTCTATAATTCTTAATGTTTATATGCCTCCAGGTGAATTTGTACAATCACGTGACAGTCTTAAACGTGCCCATGAAATGGAACCCAATAATGTTTCCATTATTGATGAATTGCGTATTCTGGAAGAGCGTTACACCAAACACAAAAAGAGCGAGCGTGAAATTTGGTCCAAAGCAATGGGTTTTGTTAACAAGGTTAAAAACCCTATCGTGAATACGGAGAATTCAGGTACAAAGGCAAATATTGCTGAATTGCTGCAAAAGTTTAAAGATAATGAAAATATACAACAAATGGAAGTACCAGAGGGCATGATGCTTAATTACGCTGATATTGTCACTGAATTGTGTGAGCTTATGGACATCACATTGAGTCGTTCTCTGATCGATAATGTTTACACAATATCCAAAGAAAACAAAGAACTAAACTAAGTCAATTATGTTCCATTATATATTAGAGTTGACTTAAAAAGTCAACACATTTCAAACCTTGAGATAATCAAGAAGTTTGATATATTTTTTTAGTTCCACAAATAAAAAACCAAACAATATGTTTTACTACCTGACTAACCAACCACATTGTTTAATGAAAAAATTACATAATAATACAAATAAAATATGTACTACTATAAATAAATACAGACAAATTTCTTAGTCACAAATTACACTTTGTCAAGAAACACCTTTTACGAAATTTTTTTTTAACTTCAAATTGATTTTTTGTTTTACAGATTATGTGTTATTGATACACTTTGTCCCGATTATTGGAATAGATAGTTCCCATAAAGGATTTCTCAATTTGTTATAACAATGTATACAAAATATCCAGAAGATGGTCAGATTGGTATATTGATTGATACATGTACGAGTATATGTACGCGAGTTCCTCAGCTATGGTATAAAATGTGTGTAAGTTTCGAAGAACCAGAGAAAATATTCTGACTTCTTTAATTAATATGTTTCTCTTATGGTATTAAAATCAAATTAAAGTCAGAGTGGTTCGATTCATCCAGTTTTTAATACAAGAACTAATCAAGAGTCTATGCTACTGCAATTTGGAAATATATAGCAGACAAGATCTGTGAATATGGTGGCTAAATCGTTCTGTGCCATGGCTATTTCGACAGATTTGCTTTTTTTACTTTAGAAGTATACTTTGAGGGGTATCCATGTTTCTATGCATTACAAACAGGAGATTAAAGTGATACATTTTATCACTAAATTTAACGAGAAGTGTTTAAGGTGTTAGATATTCGTGTAAAAGTGTAAAACTGGAGAAGTTTTGACTTCAATAAATATTACAGACAGAGTTGAGGAGTAAAAAGCTATAGGTCTCATTGAAACCAAATCAGAATCGAAAGCATATACCTAAGAAAAAGAAGAAAGTCAATATGAAAGCATGATATTTAAACACAAAAAGAAAAGTTCTTTATGTTTTTATTTTTTATTTTTATATGGCTGCAGAAGTAAAAAATCATAGAAATGAAAAATGAAATGCTGTGTGTGTGTTTTTAATGGATTCGCAAACCGCTTTATCAATTTTGGATATAATTTTTGTTTTCGTATTGTTGATGTCTGCGCCACCTTATAGGCTATAAAAATTTTTAAATATTGTATTAATTAACCGCAAAAATCAACATTACCACACATAATCGCAAGTACAACGTTAAGACACATAAAATATCAAACCTACAGTTTAAGAATGACACGTCATCGAGCTCAGGCATATTTTCTATATGTATAAAAATGAAATGAAACCGCTGGACCGGATGAGACATTAGGTTTGCTATTAACATCACGCCGGGGGGGAAGCAACGCGCACCGTGAATGCTAGTTGCATAATAAAATTTATAAACAAAAATGCGAACAGGAAATAAAACAAGACAGAATATGTATTAATATCGGTTCCACCGAAGCTTACATACCATTTATATTCTAGAAGCTGACAAAATAAAGTGATGATACAATATATCATGTGTAGTTGCTTTTAAAAAAAGCATAAAATAAAAAAATATTAAATTAAATTATAAAAAAATTATTCTGATTTAATCGAGAAAATGTTGCTGTTGATGTTGATGTTTATGTTGATGTTTCCTTCTTTCTGCCACCGCCCCGTCTTTTAGAGACATAATGCTCTGGATGCATTACTTTGATGTGAGCACGCAAGGATTGCTTCCGTTTATATTCCCGTCCGCAGAATTCACATCTGTTAGTCTCTCCCTCATGCGTCAATTTCGCTAAATGTTTGCGAATATGTCTATCCAACTCCTTAATTCTAACAAAAAATTCTATGCAATGACAGCATTGAATTAGAGGAGTTATAGGAGGATATACTTCAGCTTCTTGCTGTTTAGCTATCGGAACAAAAATTTAAATACAATATTAACGTTGATTCTTCCGATGCTCAATAGACCTTGGATGTTGATTATTACCAGCATTTAACTCTTTTTTGAACCTATTATATATGTGAGTGTCATCCGCTTTTGGTGATGATGGAGGTGTTGATGGAGCCGGTGATGATGGAGCCGGTGATGGTGGTGGTGATGGTGAAGCCTTTGGTTTTTTTAGTTCCATTTCATACAACTATTGTTAATATATAACAATAATAATGTTTGTTTGTATGATAAAATATATACATATAAACTCACCTTCTTGGCATCGATTCCTAGCTGTTTAGCTTCGTTGTACTTGGCAATTCTACGACGTTTCGCTTGTCCACCGTTATATAGGTCTTCAAGTTTCTCTTCAGGCGTGCATTCTAAAACAAGATAAATAATTACACAACATTCTAAGGCAGCGTTTCTTAGAATGGGGTGCGAGGAGTCAGAGAAGTAATTTTGATCTAAACTTTATTACATCCTTCACAACGGTTGATCTCGCCAATCAATCAATATAGGTTAATAGAAAATCATTAATTTTTACCTAGCATTTGGTCTGATAATCTTATCACTCCTAAGGCTTCAAGGTCACGCAAATTCATCTTTTGTGCCATTTCTGACATTTTAATAAAGAAATTTAAACTTTAATTATCTGGAAATTAAATTTTTTTTTTTTATAAACTTACAAACGATTTGATAATATCCACTTATAATGAGAAAATTGACACCTCTCAAATACACTAAAACTTACCGTTCACAAATGTCAATAGAACAAATGTCAAAATGATAATGTTGAGTTACACGCCAACCGTTCGTGCGTGCGTCAGCGTCAGATGAAAGTTGAACTGTAAGAAAAAAATAAAAAAATTAACAGACATCAAAATAAGAGCAAGTCATGTTGCCAGTCTTATAAATTAATATTAAATTAAATATTTTATAAATAAAGAATGTATTTTAAAAAATTAAAATTGGTGTTTCTCCCAGTAATTCAATGCTGACAATGTCTTTTTGGCTGAATTTGACTTTTCCCTCCCAAGTTGGCAAGCCTGATTTTAACATATGGTTTTTAGCAAAGGTTTTTTCTTTACTATGCAAAAATCAATCAGAAGTTTGTCAAGAAGTTTGTAACACACAGAAGGAGACATCGCATACTCCATAAAGTATATATATTCTTGATCAGCTCGATGAGACATGTTGATTTAGACACATGATTTATTGTATCATGATTTAGACATGTCTTCTGTCCATCTCTATTAGAGAGGTGAATTTCTTTTTCTTTTTAGATGAATAACAAAGTGACAAGTTTGAGTCGAAGGCCTTGTAGCCAACGTGGGTTTTGTGGTACATTCCAAGTGTTACTTTAATATTTAAGAGCGATTAAGTCTGCAACTTTTCTAAATTCGCTGCCTACTCTATAGACCTATTCGGGGACCTAAAAAATAGTTTTCTGTATGAGTTGTCAACAGTATTGTATTGAGGACTCAATAAACAAGAGATGCTTAGTGTAGATTGTTTGTGCTGCAAAACACCATTTCCGTTACATATGTATATATTTAGTGAAGTGATAATATTGTATGTACATTGCTTCAGTCTGATGGTTTTTACATGTGAAGCAATGTCAAGAATTATGAGTATACATATGCCTATACCCATTTTTTCTTTGTAAATGAAGTTACATTAACAATTCTATGATAAGGAAGACTCCAAGTTCATTAAATTTTATATTCAATTTAACATTAATCCCTTGGAAGACATGGTTGGTTGGTTGGTTGATTTCCGTCGCTGGACCGTATAGTCCACTTCGAGCCACAATTAGCTCTAGAGTGCCGTTTTAAAACCACTTCCTCGCCGAACGCAATCAGTATTACTAAATGCAACCTGTCGAATTTAGGTAATTTAATAAATCACCCGGACATGTGACTGAACAGTCCGAGAGGTTGTTGATGATGTATTTGCCCAGAAACTTATTTCTAGTTTTTGCCAGGGCTGGGCATTGACATAGAAAGTGGGTGAGTGACTCCTCTTCCTCTTCGTTTTCGCAGCTTCTACAATGGCTTCTGAACGGAATACCCAGTCTTTCCGCGTGAGTCCCTATACACCAGTGACCAGTAAAAACCGCTGTTAGCCTTGCGGTATCCAAGCGTCTTCTGTTGATGAATCTAAGTAACCTATTTTCGTTGTAACTAGGCCAGGTAGCACATGCCACTTTGCAAGATTCAAGATTTTTCCACCGTCTATTTGCCAGCTGATGAAAATACAGGAAGTTGCTCCTCTTGACGACCACCAGGGGAATTGGGATCTGTTCCGCTAACGATAAGTCAAGGGAAGCACCAAAACGAGCCAGTTCGTCAGCGTTCTCATTTCCCTCAATGTTTCTATGGCCGGGAACCCATAATAGAGTGATATCAGCTTGATGTCTGAGCTCGCTTATTGTCGGCCTGCATTCTTTAACGAGCTTGGACTTCACAGTGCTGGATTGCAGTGCTTTGAGTGCCGCCTGACTATCAACGAAGATAGCTATCTTACGGCCTTCTGGTACGTTATTTCTTGCCAGCCGACATGCCTCTCTAAAGGCTAGGACCTCTGCCTGAAAGACTGTGGTCTCGTCTGGTAACCGGAAAGAGTGGCCGAAGCTTACTTGTGGTGAATGCACCCCTGCACCTACACCACATTCCATCTTTGACCAATCCGTAAAGATTGAGATGTCATAATCACTCTGAAAACTGTTTTCTTTCCATTTCATCCTGGTAGGAAATTTTATCTTGAAGTTGTTCTCAAAGCTATTATGAGCAACTATATAGTCTGTTGTTCGTTTGAACATAGGATTTTTAATCCCTCCTAGTATTTTAATATGTCCATATGGTCATACCGCGCTGTTGCAGACAATGTTTTTGATGTGGAGGTCAATTGGAAGAAGATATAGTAGTACGTTCAGTGCTGCCGTGGGACACGTGCTCATGGCTCCTGTGATTCCTACCCATGCCGACCTCTGTACACCGCTCAGTTTGTGGACTACATAGCTCTTTTCTAGAGCTGGCCACGAAACAATTGCACTGTATGTAAATATCGGACATACTATTTCTGTGTACATCCATGCTGTTATGCTAGGACGTAGGCCCCATCTCTTGTCAAGCAATCTCTTGCAAGAGTAAAAGGCCACAGAGGCTTTCCTAGTTTAGCGTCCAGCATAACTCCCAGGTACTTGGCTTTATTAAAAAGTTGAAGCTGTTGTCCATTCAGAAGAGGAAGGGGGAAAGCCAGTAATTTTATTTTGATTGTAAAAAGCACCAGTCCTGTCTTGCTCGGGTTAACGTTTAGACCACATCCTGTGGCCCACGTTAACAGTTTCCCCAGAGCTCCCTGCATGATGTTGTTTATCACACTAGGACACATTCCTGATACCATGATCACAACGTTGTCCGCATACGCGACTACCTTCGCCCCCGTCTCCTCTAATGCATTGAGCATGTCGTCTATGACTAGCCGCCACAGCAGTGGAGAGATTACATCTTCTGACATATCTAGTTAAAATCGAGTTTCCTAACTCTGACTGTACTGTTCTAGTTTTTAGCATATTTACTATCCACTTCCCAATGTCTTCTTCTACGCCAATCCTAGCTAGAGAATCCTGGATAGCACGTGTGCTAACAGTATTGAAAGCACCCTCTATATCTAAGAAGGCTGCGAGAGAGTACTGTTTATAGGAGATCGCCCTTTCTGCCGTACGGACTACCTCATGCAGAGTCGTTTCCGTGGATCTACCCTTGAGGTACGCGTGTTGGCAAGTCGAGATGGGAAATTTATCAATAATGGATCGAAGATGGAGCTCCAATACCCTTTCCATCGTCTTCAAGAGGAACGATGTTAGGCTGATTGGCCTTTGGTATGAAGACTACCTTGACTCTTCTCCAACTCATTGGTATATGGTTTAGACAGATACATGCCCTAAAAATCAACCTTAGCCAAGAGATTACCTTGTTCTGTAGCTTCTGTAGCATTATCGGAAGTATTCCATCAATGCCAGACGATTTATAACCGTACGGGTACTTCAGAATCGGTAGTCACATCTTTACAGTCAGGGAAGTGTATTTTAAGTAGGAGGTCAAGTGTCTCAGCAGATGATTCTGTCCATGTTCCATCTTCCTTTTACAGGAAAGAAGGGTTTACACGTTCCTTGGACAGAACTTTTCCTAGTCTAGCTGAGACAGAAGTAGACTCGATCGACTCACAAAATTCATTCCAGCAATTATTTTTGTCTTTCCTGATGGCTTTTTTGTATGTCTTGAGACAGTCTTTGTACGAGGGTTGCTACTTAAGTCTTGAGATATGGCAACGCCAATGTTGATATGTTACATCTGACATTGGTATCGTAAAGCTTGTCGTTTTTAATGATAAATGTACTCAGAACGTTTGGTCATACGAGTGCTATTTGTATTGTTTACAGTGACTTTTTTCGTTTCGGCTAAAAAATTTAATTAAATAGTGAACATTTTCGTGCATTGATTTTTTATGATTTGCGACGTGGATTAACTCAGCAAGAGTGAGCCGATCAACTCGCTTCGACTTTTGGTAAAGAAGTACCATCCAGGGTTTCGCTGGTTTTCTGCATTTAATCTTGGTCTTAGTTTTCTCCAGGACGAATTTCGTGAAGGTCGTCCAAGATCGGTTGTTGTGCCACAAAACATTCATGCTGTGCTTGAACTGATATTGCAAGATCGCCATGTGACTTATCGTGAGATTGAGGCATGTTTGGGTATTAGTTCCACTCGCATACATTCAATATTGCATAAACATTTGGCCGTCAATAAGATTTGTTCGCGTTGGATACCGCATAATTTGACAATCGCGCAAAGAAAGGCTCGTGTCGATTGGTGCAAAGAAATGTTGAAAAAATTCAATCGTGGTGCTTCAACAGACGTCTATAAGATCGTGACAGGTGATGAATCATGGATCTATGCATATGAGCCTGAAACTAAATAGCAGTCGACTTTATGGGTCTTTCAAGATGAGCCAAGTCCCTTAAAATTTGTTCGCGCACTTCGAACCAGACATGTCGCCACCGTGCCATTAGAGAAACGTAGAGCTGTTAATTCTAAATGGTACACCACCATTTGTTTGCCAGAAGTGTTCGAAGAAATAAGAAAAATCAACCGCAGAAGACGAATCATTCTCCACCAAGACAATGCGAGCTCTCACACATCGGCTCAAACATGTGACTTTTTAAACACTCAAAACGTCGAATTGATGGGTCATCCGCCCTATAGTCCAGATTTGGCACCCAATGACTTCTTTTTATTCCCGCACACTAAAAATAAATTGCGAGGTCAACGTTTTTCGACGCCTGAAGAAGCGGTTGATGAGTTCAAAACACATGTTTTGGAGATACCTCATTCCGTGTGGAAAAAGTGCTTCGAAAATTGGATCAATCGCATGCAAAAGTGTACTGATCTTCATGGAGAATATTTTGAAAAACAAGTCATTTTCGATGATACATTTTTGTTATTATTTGTCTGTCTCAAAACTTAAGTAGCAACCCTCGTATGCTTGCCAGTTGTTATCCCTGCAACACTGGTAAAAGAGTTCTCGTTTTCACTCTGAGCTTCGAGAGCTCTTCGTTCCACCACTGTGGGCAACTTTTATGGCTCCTTCTAATTGGACAGGATATCCTGTACGCTTTGCTGAAAGCTTCCTCAAGATACTTAACCCTCCTTTCAATTTCGTCCCCGTAGTCAATATTCGAGTGTGTAGAGGTGGTCAGTTTGTAAAAACGTCCCATTTTATATTGCGTGGGTTTCTAAATGGAACAAAATTTTTTGTCTTTAAATTCAGATTGTAGAGTATCCAACTGTGATCCGAGAAGGATCTTTTGTTGCACACCCTCCAGTTCTCAACGTAAACCTCTGAATTCCCGGACAGAAGAGTTATGTCTAGTATCTCTTCCCGTCCCGGGAAGCCTGCTGCACTAGGGAATGTAATGGTTGGTGTGTTTCCTCTATTACAAACTAACAGATTGGAACTGCTAATAAAATTAAAAAGCGACTCACCCCTTTATTGTCCTCGGTGCTTCCCCATAGCGTGTGGCATGCATTGGCGTCGCATCCTAGAAGTAGGGTAGTGTTGCTGGCTGTCGCACTGGCGGTCAACTGCACAACATCGTCCTGAGGTGCCTCCTTGTTGTCCGTATGCGGGTGCTATAAATATGGTTTTCTCCTCCAACACTTATATTTTTACGGCTGTTACATCACCTGTGCAGAATTGAGGACAAAAGAATGTGTTTACATTGTTTTTGACTAAGATACATGTTCTTGGCTTGTCACATACCTTGGTACTATGTATTTCAGCAAAAGTGTTTATTGTGTAGTAAAGGTTAGTGTCATCTGCAAAGACGGATGTGTTACAGTTATCCAGTACAGGTAAATCATGGGTATATAAGTTATGCAAAATAGGTCTCAAAACCAAACCCTGAGGTATTCCAGCACTGATACCCTGGACACTGGGTTGGACACCTTGCAGGTCGATAAAGAATTTTCGATTGGTGAGAAAGCTGTATAATTTTTATTAAGTAAAATGGTGTGTTTGTAATAATTAGTCTGTGCATTAATCCATCATGCCATACTGTAAGATGTGTTACCGTTGGTTTGTGAGTCTAACCCTGTGTCGATGGCAGATGGGAAGGATATAAAAGTCGTTGAAGAGGTCGAAGTCGTTGAAGCTGTCCGTTTGAAGTTGTATCACAGAAGCTGTTTCGAGTGTTATTATTACCTTATTTTGTGTTTTATTATTGCATTGAATTATTACTTTTATTATACCAGACACTTATTATACCGAATTTAATACATTTACATTAAAACTATTTAATTAAAGAACATCATCTTTACATACTGTGTCAAATTCCGCTTGTATGTCTAGGGTGACAAGCCCAACCGACTGGTTATTTTGCATATTGTTCTTGATTATTGAAAGATTGTCTGCTAAAAAAAACTATTTATTGCAATTTCTGTACATATTTCAAAAATTTAATTTTTCCACCATTTTAATTGTTTGTTTAAATACAACTAGCACTTTGATTTTTAAGTATCTGCTAACAAAACGAAATTCTGTTAAACAATTAACGAAAACACTATTTGTCGATGTATAACACAATTCATGAGACCCCTAACAAATTCCTACCATGTTAAAAAAGTGCAACGCACATTCAATTTTTTTATTCTCTTATATTTTTTAACGTCAAATCAACCAAAAGGTTTTTAAACATTAGTATCATCATTAAGGGAATAATCACGTGAAACTTCTTTAGCGAGATGTAAGTCCAAAAAGAGTGTAACAGAAATCAAATGTGAGACGTAGAGGGAGGATACACATTAGCTTGTTCGTCTGCAGCGTAGAGAATGAATGTTTATGCAAGAGTAAAAGAGAGATAAAAAATGCTTTACTGATGTGTGTTTACTTTACGAAAGAACTTTCGAGCAAGTGACCGAACGACCGAGCGAGCGACCACCAGCCGAAGATGTTTTTCTTTCTCTCTTCGTGTGTGCCGTCGTTGTTGTTGTTGCTGTGGTATGATACATTCTCTCTCTTAATTTGCGTTTGTCGAGAAGAGAAGTGCGCGGGTCGCTCACTGATCTTCGTACGAAGAAACCAAAGACTATGACTTTGCTTGTTTCGTTGCTGATGTTGTTTGGTTTTGTGCACAACATATCAAAAACAACACACCCGCAATTGCAACAGATGCATTTTCGCTCTTCTCTTCAATCATATGTGCTCATGGAGTGAGCGAATTTCAATTACGCTTTTCGTTTTCATCAGTTGCTGCGGCCCCGTCATGATGTTAGTGTGTGATTTTTGTAGTCATTGTTCGTTTCTCGCTCTCTTTTTGTCCAGCCCATTTGTTGAATTATTTTCTACTAACGAAAGCAAGCTGTGCCCCCGATTTCGTTCGCGTGGTATTCGAAATATGTTTGTAATAGCTTGGATTTTGTTATCTCTTTCCTAATTATCAGATCTTTAATGTTGCCCCGCAGCTAAAGAGCAAAACATTCTAAAATCAGCCAAAAAGTAGGCAACATAATTCAAAATATGAATATCTTTTGATTTAGTAGGTCGATTTCGATAAAATAAACGCTTAATGTTACACGAAGCTTTCTACATACATCGCATTCAGATAGGTTAAGCCATTTCTGAGATTAGCGTGCACAGGCACGAAAAGGCTTACGATTATATATATTTAATAATATTATATAAAAATTAAGCTTATATTACCCGTTTATATATAAATTATGTTGAGAAGGCAACGAAAGCCTAAACTCTTTTTTTTAAGATATCATAAACATAAGAAAAAGTACATATTATTAGCAAAGACTGGACAGAGCGCTCAATTTAAGTGGTGTGCTTCTTAATTTAAGTAGTACTTCTCTTAATTTTTAAGCCCAACAATAAATTGTGTGATTGGTTCCTCAAGATTTACCCGAGATTACACGCAATTGTTGTTGGATTTACTCTTATTATCCTCTTGGATTACTCTACAAAGTAAGCTACATAAAATTCTCCGCTTAAATTGAGCGAGTTGTCTGCTCTGTAAAATATATACTCTTTGTTATTAGTAACATACAATACATTGAAAATTGAATTGAATTGAGTTTAAATAAATGGACTTCTTATTAAAAAAAAATATGAAAGTATGCTCTTTTGTTGGCCTTCGTCCTTGATGACAATCCAGTCGTTCATTAGCATGGTAGGATTCTGCCTCTGCATAACAGGCAACCAAATGCGAGCTCTCGGCCGCCTTGGGATGTTCCGAGCTGGGATAAGCTTAAGCCTTAAGCCCTCCCAAGCATTGCTTATTTTAGCAATGCATTTACCCAGGAGCTCCAAAGAATGACGATCATCACATTTGATCACCCTGCAGCCACGGACACCGCAGAAGAGTCGAATTCTGGTGGAGATGAACACAGATCAGAGAGGAGGTGTTCCATCACCAACTCAGTTAACCTGGGCTCAATCCCACCCCCCCCCCCTCCCCATTTCTCCAACACCTTCTTACCTCCGTTTGTGGCTTCATCAACGTGTGCCACCGTCAGCTCATCCCGACCGACGTCGTTGAACAGCTTCATGTACTCATTTTTGGCAATCTTGCCTAAGATGAAGAGGGCTTTCTGGTACAGCTTTTTCCTGACCATCCCTTCCGACTTGCCCTTCTTTGGCTTAGGTGCACTATGGCTGGCGCTCTCCTTTGCCGTTTTAGCTGATGTTGTCGGTTTGGTGCTATTTCCAATAGCCACCGACGTTGTTGTTACTGCTGTTGTGAACGCTACATCTTGCCCGCTGTCAGCAGCGACTAGTTGCTTGAGGCCAGTAACTCGTCCGTGGAGCTCATCCAGAGCTCCATTTCGTCCTCCTTTGTTTTGTTGGTTATTTGTATTTTATTTGGTTTGTTGTTATCCATGTTTGGTCCCACGAGTGTAGGGGAGAGTAGGTCCACCGTGGCATAGCCCTCTGTACCCCGGCAAGGCTAAAGCTTAAACCGGAGGTCGCCAGGTATCCGGAGTCCACCGTTATCAGACACACTCACGCAGTGCCATTCATCCCATGGGCAAGGTTGTTATACACCCGGGATTGCGGGTTTAATCGAGTTTACCTCTCTAGATCCACCATATTCCGTTAACAGCAGGGAAACCTCTAGCAGGATGTGGCTCAACACCACGTATGGACGGTCTAGAGCACTAAGCCCCTGGTTCGTTTACCCATTCTTTGAGGACATGAGCCTGGCTGCACTGTTGCTAGGACACTCTGGCCTTGGTACCAACCATAACGGACCTTCGAGCCTCCTACACTTTAACAAGAAAAGGTTTGGGCTGATCTATGGCTGGATCTATATTCCAAGAGTTTTGTTCCTGCTGTACAGATTAGTAAGAATCTGAAAGTATTGAACACCTCCTATATGGCTGCCTGCCCGTTTTTTGCTGATTAGGGCATTTTTTCAAAATTACCACTGGGGGACCTATCTCTTTGCGTGGATTCTTCAGGCTGAGGGATCAAGTATGGATCACCCCCACACACCACATACCCCTTCCCCATTTCCGTCTTCTACTATAATCAGACATCATAATGGACTGCAAGCTAAGCAAGCAAGAAGGTGAGAATCTTTATGAGATACTTATAGCATGTGCCACTAGACTTAACCATTTGTTCAAAAAGAAATGTTCACCTAAGGCCTAAAAAGAACACAAACCCACTTGCCGTAATTCCCTACTGATCCGCAGAAGCATTCCCTTGTAGGGGCGAAAGGTTTATACACTTTTTGTAAATGACTGTTGTTATTTTGTTGACGCTTGATACAGATCGCATTCTAATAAGGATGTTCTTTCGGGATGAAGATTACGGGAAGGAAAATTTCGCAGTGTGATCGGTCATTGAACTGAATTTATATTTTTATGATTTTGTTGATATTTTTCTATTCTCTCTTATGTTGGTTTGTTTTGTGCATTTTGCATTATTACATTTATTATATTTATTATATATATGTTTTGATTTTATATTCTTTTTTCTTTTGTTCAGGTTCTTAATTTAAAGTTTTTTTTTTTTTCTTTTATTAATATTCAGTTTGTATGTTATGATTGCTTTTTATTATTATTGCATATGTTAACATAAGTGAAATTTTGTTATTTTGTCAGTTTTTATTTTTATTGTCAATTTCGTTGACTATGTGGTTTGCTTAAGCTACATTAATCTGTTTTTACAGCATGGATGAGGGTATGTTGGTGTAAGTGATTATTGTGTAGGGGTCACAAGAGTTTGGTTGGTGACCTAGGTAGGGAGGGTACACTTGCTACTCATGTTCCGCGAACACCAGTGAGTAGGGTACAAGTGTGTGATCGTATGTCATGGCATGTTTGGGTTTTGATCTTTTCTTTTCTATTAATCAATTTCCTTGTTTTTGTTTTAATTATGATTCACGCAAAAAATTTAATTTATACATAAATAGCGGGTCAAGGTTTCGGTTTACTATTACCCAGCCCATTAGTCGGCGAGATAGAGCCGGATTTTTTTACAATTGCATGTCCGAAATTTACCTTGTTGACATATACCCAGTTATTTATTTCAGAAGAAATAATTAATTGTCTGGCAGCTCTGCCGAAATTATATGGCAAAAGTGAAATATTTTAAAATACGATTAATAAATTATTTATTACGGAATTTCTGTAGTTAATTCAACCAATTTCCTTTTTTTCACTTGTTTTAGGCATTTTCAATTGTTTGTTCGAGAGTTGAACTATATGGATTCGTACTACTGCAGTAACACGCCAACGGCACGCCATCGGCGTCAACGCATGCGTCGGTTGGCGTGTAACTCTACATTAGACTAACCTGATGGATTAACCAACACTGCTACTAAACAAACGTTATGAAAACGTTGTGCAGCACTAAAAATGCGTTTATTGTTTTGTGGCGGCGTGGCGGCTTAAAGAAGTATTCATCGCGAATTATTCGAGTTTTTAATAAGAAAAAGGAAATCATGGAAACCATCGAGAAACCGTATAAGTTTCTGAAAAATCCTTTGAATATTGGTGAATTGTTGGGAGAAGAAGGGACTCAATTTGTCTTTGACGCTGACATCGATAATGCGGATGATGTGGCTGGTAATATTTACGATGAGTTAAATATCGGTTCCGATAATGATGATGACTACGGCGACATTGTCATTTCTTCACCATGGACTCGTCCATTTGCGGAGCTTAGGGAGAAGATGCAGAAAATCAATGAATATCTGTACAAAGATGTGACCAATGAGGCAAGCAAGAAAGGCAAGAAAAAGGGTCTGGTGCCTGAAGATGCACGAGTTGCCATTCGTTACAGTGCTTACTGGGAGGGCGAAGGAAAACCATTTGATTCTTCAATTATGCGTGGCACAGCTTATACATTCATCACGGGACAAGGGGATGTTCTTGAAGGCATGGAATGTGCTGTGCGCACCATGTACGAAGGGGAATCGGCGACATTTCTGATCTCATATAAATTGCTCTTCCATGAATTGGGATGCCCACCACGAATTAAACCTAGTGCTGATGGTCTCTTTACAATTGAACTACTCGATTTCAATTTGGTAGGAGACATAAATGCTCTCGAAGAGTTACCGGAAGAAGATAAAATTAAATTTTCCGTAGTCATCGAGAAAGCCAAACAAATGCATCTGAAAGGAAAAGACTTTTTCAAGGAAGGCTTATATATGAAAGCCATTCGTGCTTTCGAGAGATGCGTAGACGCTTTAACTTTTACTTATCCCACCAATGACGAGGAACAAAATGAACAGAAGGAGTTTTTGATTAAGTTGTACACGAATCTCGCTGTTTGCTATATTAAAAACAATGCTCCCGGGAAGACTTGCATTATGGTGCGTAAAATAAAAAGTCTAACCAATAATAAACCATCATGTAAGGTGCTCTTTCAAGAAGCACGCGCCTTCCTCATGTTAGGTGAGTATCCCTCCCAAAAGAAAAAAAAAATTCATAATTTAATTCTACAATTCTTAATGTTTATATGCCTCCAGGTGAATTTGTACAATCACGTGACAGTCTTAAACGTGCCCATGAAATGGAACCCAATAATGTTTCCATTATTGATGAATTGCGTATTCTGGAAGAGCGTTACACCAAACACAAAAAGAGCGAGCGTGAAATTTGGTCCAAAGCAATGGGTTTTGTTAACAAGGTTAAAAACCCTATCGTGAATACGGAGAATTCAGGTACAAAGGCAAATATTGCTGAATTGCTGCAAAAGTTTAAAGATGAAAATATACAACAAATGGAAGTACCAGAGGGCATGATGCTTAATTACGCTGATATTGTCATTGAATTGTGTGAGAATATGGACATCACATTGAGTCGTTCTCTGATCGATAATGTTTACACAATATCCAAAGAAAACAAAGAACTAAACTAAGTCAATTATGTTCCATTATATATTAGAGTTGACTTAAAAAGTCAACACATTTCAAACCTTGAGATAATCAAGAAGTTTGATATATTTTTTTAGTTCCACAAATAAAAAACCAAACAATTTGTTTTGCTACCTGACTAACCAACCACATTGTTTAATGAAAAAATTACATAATAATACAAATAAAATATGTACTACTATAAATAAATACAGACAAATTTCTTAGTCACAAATTACACTTTGTCAAGAAACACCTTTTACGAAATTTTTTTTTAACTTCAAATTGATTTTTTGTTTTACAGATTATGTGTTATTGATACACTTTGTCCCGATTATTGGAATAGATAGTTCCCATAAAGGATTTCTCAATTTGTTATAACAATGTATACAAAATATCCAGAAGATGGTCAGATTGGTATATTGATTGATACATGTACGAGTATATGTACGCGAGTTCCTCAGCTATGGTATAAAATGTGTGTAAGTTTCGAAGAACCAGAGAAAATATTCTGACTTCTTTAATTAATATGTTTCTCTTATGGTATTAAAATCAAATTAAAGTCAGAGTGGTTCGATTCATCCAGTTTTTAATACAAGAACTAATCATGAGTCTATGCTACTGCAATTTGAAAATATATAGCAGACAAGATCTGTGAATATGGTGGCTAAATCGTTCTGTGCCATGGCTATTTCGACAGATTTGCTTTTTTTACTTTAGAAGTATACTTTGAGGGGTATCCATGTTTCTATGCATTACAAACAGGAGATTAAAGTGATACATTTTATCACTAAATTTAACGAGAAGTGTTTAAGGTGTTAGATATTCGTGTAAAAGTGTAAAACTGGAGAAGTTTTGACTTCAATAAATATTACAGACAGAGTTGAGGAGTAAAAAGCTATAGGTCTCATTGAAACCAAATCAGAATCGAAAGCATATACCTAAGAAAAAGAAGAAAGTCAATATGAAAGCATGATATTTAAACACAAAAAGAAAAGAAAAACCATATCTATATAAGTATATAAAAATGAAATGCCGTGTGTGTGTTTTTATTGGATTCGCAAACCGCTTTATCAATTTTGGATATAATTTTTGCTTTCGTATTGTTGATGTCTGCGCCACCTTATAGGCTATAAAAATTGTATTAATTAACCCCAAAAAACAACATTAAAACACAATCGCAAGAAACAACGTTAAGACACATAAATATCAAAGAATGACACGTCATCGAGCTCAACAATACCGCTCAAACGAAATTTATTTGCAGCTCAATTTAAACGAACGAACGCGCAGGCATATTTTCTATGTTTAAAAATGAAATGAAACCGCTGGACCGGATCAGACATTAGGTTTGCTATTAACATCACGCCAGGGGTAGCAACGCGCACCGTGAATGCTAGTTGCATAATAAAATTTGGAAAAAAAAATGCGAACAGGAAATAAAACAAGACAGAATATGTATTAATATCGGTTCCACCGAAGTTTACATACCATTTATATTCTAGAAGCTGACAAAATAAAGTGATGATACAATATATCATGTGTAGTTGCTTTTAAAAAAAGCATAAAATAAAAAAATATTAAATTAAATTATAAAAAAATTATTCTGATTTAATCGAGAAAATGTTGCTGTTGATGTTTATGTTGATGTTTCCTTCTTTCTGCCACCGCCCCGTCTTTTAGAGACATAATGCTCTGGATGCATTACTTTGATGTGAGCACGCAAGGATTGCTTCCGTTTATATTCCCGTCCGCAGAATTCACATCTGTTAGTCTCTCCCTCATGCGTCAATTTCGCTAAATGTTTGCGAATATGTCTATCCAACTCCTTAATTCTAACAAAAAATTCTATGCAATGACAGCATTGAATTAGAGGAGTTATAGGAGGATATACTTCAGCTTCTTGCTGTTTAGCTATCGGAACAAAAATTTAAATACAATATTAACGTTGATTCTTCCGATGCTCAATAGACCTTGGATGTTGATTATTACCAGCATTTAACTCTTTTTTGAACCTATTATATATGTGAGTGTCATCCGCTTTTGGTGATGATGGAGGTGTTGATGGAGCCGGTGATGATGGAGCCGGTGATGGTGGTGGTGATGGTGAAGCCTTTGGTTTTTTTAGTTCCATTTCATACAACTATTGTTAATATATAACAATAATAATGTTTGTTTGTATGATAAAATATATACATATAAACTCACCTTCTTGGCATCGATTCCTAGCTGTTTAGCTTCGTTGTACTTGGCAATTCTACGACGTTTCGCTTGTCCACCGTTATATAGGTCTTCAAGTTTCTCTTCAGGCGTGCATTCTAAAACAAGATAAATAATTACACAACATTGTAAGGCAGCGTTTCTTAGAATGGGGTGCGAGGAGTCAGAGAAGTAATTTTGATCTAAACTTTATTACATCCTTCACAACGGTTGATCTCGCCAATCAATCAATATAGGTTAATAGAAAATCATTAATTTTTACCTAGCATTTGGTCTGATAATCTTATCACTCCTAAGGCTTCAAGGTCACGCAAATTCATCTTTTGTGCCATTTCTGACATTTTAATAAAGAAATTTAAACTTTAATTATCTGGAAATTAAATTTTTTTTTTTTATAAACTTACAAACGATTTGATAATATCCACTTATAATGAGAAAATTGACACCTCTCAAATACACTAAAACTTACCGTTCACAAATGTCAATAGAACAAATGTCAAAATGATAATGTTGAGTTACACGCCAACCGTTCGTGCGTGCGTCAGCGTCAGATGAAAGTTGAACTGTAAGAAAAAAATAAAAAAATTAACAGACATCAAAATAAGAGCAAGTCATGTTGCCAGTCTTATAAATTAATATTAAATTAAATATTTTATAAATAAAGAATGTATTTTAAAAAATTAAAATTGGTGTTTCTCCCAGTAATTCAATGCTGACAATGTCTTTTTGGCTGAATTTGACTTTTCCCTCCCAAGTTGGCAAGCCTGATTTTAACATATGGTTTTTAGCAAAGGTTTTTTCTTTACTATGCAAAAATCAATCAGAAGTTTGTCAAGAAGTTTGTAACACACAGAAGGAGACATCGCATACTCCATAAAGTATATATATTCTTGATCAGCTCGATGAGACATGTTGATTTAGACACATGATTTATTGTATCATGATTTAGACATGTCTTCTGTCCATCTCTATTAGAGAGGTGAATTTCTTTTTCTTTTTAGATGAATAACAAAGTGACAAGTTTGAGTCGAAGGCCTTGTAGCCAACGTGGGTTTTGTGGTACATTCCAAGTGTTACTTTAATATTTAAGAGCGATTAAGTCTGCAACTTTTCTAAATTCGCTGCCTACTCTATAGACCTATTCGGGGACCTAAAAAATAGCTTTCTGTATGAGTTGTCAACAGTATTGTATTGAGGACTCAATAAACAAGAGATGCTTAGTGTAGATTGTTTGTGCTGCAAAACACCATTTCCGTTACATATGTATATATTTAGTGAAGTGATAATATTGTATGTACATTGCTTCAGTCTGATGGTTTTTCGTTTACATGTGAAGCAATGTCAAGCATTATGAGTATACATATGCCTATACCCATCTTTTTCTTTGTAAATGAAGTTACATTAACAATTCTATGATAAAGAAGACTCCAAGTTCATTAAATTTTATATTCAATTTAACATTAATCCCTTGGAAGACATGGTTGGTTGGTTGGTTGATTTCCGTGGCAGACCCGTTTAGTCCACTACGGGCCACAATTAGCTCTAGAGTGACGTTTTAAAACCACTTCCTCGCCGAACGCAATCAGTATTACTAAATGCAACCTGTCGAATTTAGGTATTTTAATAAATCACCCGGACATGTGACTGAACAGTCCGAGAGGTTGTTGATGTATTTGCCCAGAAACTTATTTCTAGTTTTTGCCAGGGCTGGGCATTGACATAGAAAGTGGGTGAGTGACTCCTCTTCCTCTTCGTTTTCGCAGCTTCTACAATGGCCTCTGAACGGAATACCCAGTCTTTCCGCGTGAGTCCCTATACACCAGTGACCAGTAAAAACCGCTGTTAGCCTTGCGGTATCCAAGTGTCTTCTGTTGATGAATCTAAGTAACCTATTTTCGTTGTAACTAGGCCAGGTAGCACATGCCACTTTGCAAGATTCAAGATTTTTCCACCGTCTATTTGCCAGCTGATGAAAATACAGGAAGTTGCTCCTCTTGACGACCACCAGGGGAATTGGGATCTGTTCCGCTAACGATAAGTCAAGGGAAGCACCAAAACGAGCCAGTTCGTCAGCCTTCTCATTTCCCTCAATGTTTCTATGGCCGGGAACCCATAATAGAGTGATATCAGCTTGACGTCTGAGCTCGCTTATCGTCGGCCTGCATTCTTTAACGAGCTTGGACTTCACAGTGCTGGATTGCAGTACTTTGAGTGCCGCCTGACTATCAACGAAGATAGCTATCTTACGGCCTTCTGGTACGTTATTTCTTGCCAGCCGACATGCCTCTCTAAAGGCTAGGACCTCTGCCTGAAAGACTGTGGTCTCGTCTGGTAACCGGAAAGAGTGGCCGAAGCTTACTTGTGGTGAATGCACCCCTGCACCTACACCACATTCCATCTTTGACCAATCCGTAAAGATTGAGATGTCATAATCACTCTGAAAACTGTTTTCTTTCCATTTCATCCTGGTAGGAAATTTTATCTTGAAGTTGTTCTCAAAGCTATTATGAGCAACTATATAGTCTGTTGTTCGTTTGAACATAGGATTTTTAATCCCTCCTAGTATTTTAATATGTCCATATGGTCATACCGCGCTGTTGCAGACAATGTTTTTGATGTGGAGGTCAATTGGAAGAAGATATAGTAGTACGTTCAGTGCTGCCGTGGGACACGTGCTCATGGCTCCTGTCATTCCTACACATGCCGACCTCTGTACACCGCTCAGTTTGTGGACTACATAGCTCTTTTCTAGAGCTGGCCACGAAACAATTGCACTGTATGTAAATATCGGACATACTATTTCTGTGTACATCCATGCTGTTATGCTAGGACGTAGGCCCCATCTCTTGTCAAGCAATCTCTTGCAAGAGTAAAAGGCCACAGAGGCTTTCCTAGTTTAGCGTCCAGCATAACTCCCAGGTACTTGGCTTTATTAAAAAGTTGAAGCTGTTGTCCATTCAGAAGAGGAAGGGGGAAAGCCAGTAATTTTATTTTGATTGTAAAAAGCACCAGTCCTGTCTTGCTCGGGTTAACGTTTAGACCACATCCTGTGGCCCACGTTAACAGTTTCCCCAGAGCTCCCTGCATGATGTTGTTTATCACACTAGGACACATTCCTGATACCATGATCACAACGTTGTCCGCATACGCGACTACCTTCGCCCCCGTCTCCTCTAATGCATTGAGCATGTCGTCTATGACTAGCCGCCACAGCAGTGGAGAGATTACATCTTCTGACATATCTAGTTAAAATCGAGTTTCCTAACTCTGACTGTACTGTTCTAGTTTTTAGCATATTTACTATCCACTTCCCAATGTCTTCTTCTACGCCAATCCTAGCTAGAGAATCCTGGATAGCACGTGTGCTAACAGTATTGAAAGCACCCTCTATATCTAAGAAGGCTGCGAGAGAGTACTGTTTATAGGAGATCGCCCTTTCTGCCGTACGGACTACCTCATGCAGAGTCGTTTCCGTGGATCTACCCTTGAGGTACGCGTGTTGGCAAGTCGAGATGGGAAATTTATCAATAATGGATCGAAGATGGAGCTCCAATACCCTTTCCATCGTCTTCAAGAGGAACGATGTTAGGCTGATTGGCCTTTGGTATGAAGACTACCTTGACTCTTCTCCAACTCATTGGTATATGGTTTAGACAGATACATGCCCTAAAAATCAACCTTAGCCAAGAGATTACCTTGTTCTGTAGCTTCTGTAGCATTATCGGAAGTATTCCATCAATGCCAGACGATTTATAACCGTACGGGTACTTCAGAATCGGTAGTCACATCTTTACAGTCAGGGAAGTGTATTTTAAGTAGGAGGTCAAGTGTCTCAGCAGATGATTCTGTCCATGTTCCATCTTCCTTTTACAGGAAAGAAGGGTTTACACGTTCCTTGGACAGAACTTTTCCTAGTCTAGCTGAGACAGAAGTAGACTCGATCGACTCACAAAATTCATTCCAGCAATTATTTTTGTCTTTCCTGATGGCTTTTTTGTATGTCTTGAGACAGTCTTTGTACGAGGGTTGCTACTTAAGTCTTGAGATATGGCAACGCCAATGTTGATATGTTACATCTGACATTGGTATCGTAAAGCTTGTCGTTTTTAATGATAAATGTACTCAGAACGTTTGGTCATACGAGTGCTATTTGTATTGTTTACAGTGACTTTTTTCGTTTCGGCTAAAAAATTTAATTAAATAGTGAACATTTTCGTGCATTGATTTTTTATGATTTGCGACGTGGATTAACTCAGCAAGAGTGAGCCGATCAACTCGCTTCGACTTTTGGTAAAGAAGTACCATCCAGGGTTTCGCTGGTTTTCTGCATTTAATCTTGGTTTTAGTTTTCTCCAGGACGAATTTCGTGAAGGTCGTCCAAGATCGGTTGTTGTGCCACAAAACATTCATGCTGTGCTTGAACTGATATTGCAAGATCGCCATGTGACTTATCGTGAGATTGAGGCATGTTTGGGTATTAGTTCCACTCGCATACATTCCATATTGCATAAACATTTGGCCGTCAATAAGATTTGTTCGCGTTGGATACCGCATAATTTGACAATCGCGCAAAGAAAGGCTCGTGTCGATTGGTGCAAAGAAATGTTGAAAAAATTCAATCGTGGTGCTTCAACAGACGTCTATAAGATCGTGACAGGTGATGAATCATGGATCTATGCATATGAGCCTGAAACTAAATAGCAGTCGACTTTATGGGTCTTTCAAGATGAGCCAAGTCCCTTAAAATTTGTTCGCGCACTTCGAACCAGACATGTCGCCACCGTGCCATTAGAGAAACGTAGAGCTGTTAATTCTAAATGGTACACCACCATTTGTTTGCCAGAAGTGTTCGAAGAAATAAGAAAAATCAACCGCAGAAGACGAATCATTCTCCACCAAGACAATGCGAGCTCTCACACATCGGCTCAAACATGTGACTTTTTAAACACTCAAAACGTCGAATTGATGGGTCATCCGCCCTATAGTCCAGATTTGGCACCCAATGACTTCTTTTTATTCCCGCACACTAAAAATAAATTGCGAGGTCAACGTTTTTCGACGCCTGAAGAAGCGGTTGATGAGTTCAAAACACATGTTTTGGAGATACCTCATTCCGTGTGGAAAAAGTGCTTCGAAAATTGGATCAATCGCATGCAAAAGTGTACTGATCTTCATGGAGAATATTTTGAAAAACAAGTCATTTTCGATGATACATTTTTGTTATTATTTGTCTGTCTCAAAACTTAAGTAGCAACCCTCGTATGCTTGCCAGTTGTTATCCCTGCAACACTGGTAAAAGAGTTCTCGTTTTCTCTCTGAGCTTCGAGAGCTCTTCGTTCCACCACTGTGGGCAACTTTTATGGCTCCTTCTAATTGGACAGGATATCCTGTACGCTTTGCTGAAAGCTTCCTCAAGATACTTAACCCTCCTTTCAATTTCGTCCCCGTAGTCAATATTCGAGTGTGTAGAGGTGGTCAGTTTGTAAAAACGTCCCATTTTATATTGCGTGGGTTTCTAAATGGAACAAAATTTTTTGTCTTTAAATTCAGATTGTAGAGTATCCAACTGTGATCCGAGAAGGATCTTTTGTTGCACACCCTCCAGTTCTCAACGTAAACCTCTGAATTCCCGGACAGAAGAGTTATGTCTAGTATCTCTTCCCGTCCCGGGAAGCCTGCTGCACTAGGGAATGTAAAGGTTGGTGTGTTTCCTCTATTACAAACTAACAGATTGGAACTGCTAATAAAATTAAAAAGCGACTCACCCCTTTATTGTCCTCGGTGCTTCCCCATAGCGTGTGGCATGCATTGGCGTCGCATCCTAGAAGTAGGGTAGTGTTGCTGGCTGTCGCACTGGCGGTCAACTGCACAACATCGTCCTGAGGTGCCTCCTTGTTGTCCGTATGCGGGTGCTATAAATATGGTTTTCTCCTCCAACACTTATATTTTTACGGCTGTTACATCACCTGTGCAGAATTGAGGACAAAAGAATGTGTTTACATTGTTTTTGACTAAGATACATGTTCTTGGCTTGTCACATACCTTGGTACTATGTATTTCAGCAAAAGTGTTTATTGTGTAGTAAAGGTTAGTGTCATCTGCAAAGACGGATGTGTTACAGTTATCCAGTACAGGTAAATCATGGGTATATAAGTTATGCAAAATAGGTCTCAAAACCAAACCCTGAGGTATTCCAGCACTGATACCCTGGACACTGGGTTGGACACCTTGCAGGTCGATAAAGAATTTTCGATTGGTGAGAAAGCTGTATAATTTTTATTAAGTAAAATGGTGTGTTTGTAATAATTAGTCTGTGCATTAATCCATCATGCCATACTGTAAGATGTGTTACCGTTGGTTTGTGAGTCTAACCCTGTGTCGATGGCAGATGGGAAGGATATAAAAGTCGTTGAAGAGGTCGAAGTCGTTGAAGCTGTCCGTTTGAAGTTGTATCACAGAAGCTGTTTCGAGTGTTATTATTACCTTATTTTGTGTTTTATTATTGCATTGAATTATTACTTTTATTATACCAGACACTTATTATACCGAATTTAATACATTTACATTAAAACTATTTAATTAAAGAACATCATCTTTACATACTGTGTCAAATTCCGCTTGTATGTCTAGGGTGACAAGCCCAACCGACTGGTTATTTTGCATATTGTTCTTGATTATTGAAAGATTGTCTGCTAAAAAAAACTATTTATTGCAATTTCTGTACATATTTCAAAAATTTAATTTTTCCACCATTTTAATTGTTTGTTTAAATACAACTAGCACTTTGATTTTTAAGTATCTGCTAACAAAACGAAATTCTGTTAAACAATTAACGAAAACACTATTTGTCGATGTATAACACAATTCATGAGACCCCTAACAAATTCCTACCATGTTAAAAAAGTGCAACGCACATTCAATTTTTTTATTCTCTTATATTTTTTAACGTCAAATCAACCAAAAGGTTTTTAAACATTAGTATCATCATTAAGGGAATAATCACGTGAAACTTCTTTAGCGAGATGTAAGTCCAAAAAGAGTGTAACAGAAATCAAATGTGAGACGTAGAGGGAGGATACACATTAGCTTGTTCGTCTGCAGCGTAGAGAATGAATGTTTATGCAAGAGTAAAAGAGAGATAAAAAATGCTTTACTGATGTGTGTTTACTTTACGAAAGAACTTTCGAGCAAGTGACCGAACGACCGAGCGAGCGACCACCAGCCGAAGATGTTTTTCTTTCTCTCTTCGTGTGTGCCGTCGTTGTTGTTGTTGCTGTGGTATGATACATTCTCTCTCTTAATTTGCGTTTGTCGAGAAGAGAAGTGCGCGGGTCGCTCACTGATCTTCGTACGAAGAAACCAAAGACTATGACTTTGCTTGTTTCGTTGCTGATGTTGTTTGGTTTTGTGCACAACATATCAAAAACAACACACCCGCAATTGCAACAGATGCATTTTCGCTCTTCTCTTCAATCATATGTGCTCATGGAGTGAGCGAATTTCAATTACGCTTTTCGTTTTCATCAGTTGCTGCGGCCCCGTCATGATGTTAGTGTGTGATTTTTGTAGTCATTGTTCGTTTCTCGCTCTCTTTTTGTCCAGCCCATTTGTTGAATTATTTTCTACTAACGAAAGCAAGCTGTGCCCCCGATTTCGTTCGCGTGGTATTCGAAATATGTTTGTAATAGCTTGGATTTTGTTATCTCTTTCCTAATTATCAGATCTTTAATGTTGCCCCGCAGCTAAAGAGCAAAACATTCTAAAATCAGCCAAAAAGTAGGCAACATAATTCAAAATATGAATATCTTTTGATTTAGTAGGTCGATTTCGATAAAATAAACGCTTAATGTTACACGAAGCTTTCTACATACATCGCATTCAGATAGGTTAAGCCATTTCTGAGATTAGCGTGCACAGGCACGAAAAGGCTTACGATTATATATATTTAATAATATTATATAAAAATTAAGCTTATATTACCCGTTTATATATAAATTATGTTGAGAAGGCAACGAAAGCCTAAACTCTTTTTTTTAAGATATCATAAACATAAGAAAAAGTACATATTATTAGCAAAGACTGGACAGAGCGCTCAATTTAAGTGGTGTGCTTCTTAATTTAAGTAGTACTTCTCTTAATTTTTAAGCCCAACAATAAATTGTGTGATTGGTTCCTCAAGATTTACCCGAGATTACACGCAATTGTTGTTGGATTTACTCTTATTATCCTCTTGGATTACTCTACAAAGTAAGCTACATAAAATTCTCCGCTTAAATTGAGCGAGTTGTCTGCTCTGTAAAATATATACTCTTTGTTATTAGTAACATACAATACATTGAAAATTGAATTGAATTGAGTTTAAATAAATGGACTTCTTATTAAAAAAAAATATGAAAGTATGCTCTTTTGTTGGCCTTCGTCCTTGATGACAATCCAGTCGTTCATTAGCATGGTAGGATTCTGCCTCTGCATAACAGGCAACCAAATGCGAGCTCTCGGCCGCCTTGGGATGTTCCGAGCTGGGATAAGCTTAAGCCTTAAGCCCTCCCAAGCATTGCTTATTTTAGCAATGCATTTACCCAGGAGCTCCAAAGAATGACGATCATCACATTTGATCACCCTGCAGCCACGGACACCGCAGAAGAGTCGAATTCTGGTGGAGATGAACACAGATCAGAGAGGAGGTGTTCCATCACCAACTCAGTTAACCTGGGCTCAATCCCACCCCCCCCCCCTCCCCATTTCTCCAACACCTTCTTACCTCCGTTTGTGGCTTCATCAACGTGTGCCACCGTCAGCTCATCCCGACCGACGTCGTTGAACAGCTTCATGTACTCATTTTTGGCAATCTTGCCTAAGATGAAGAGGGCTTTCTGGTACAGCTTTTTCCTGACCATCCCTTCCGACTTGCCCTTCTTTGGCTTAGGTGCACTATGGCTGGCGCTCTCCTTTGCCGTTTTAGCTGATGTTGTCGGTTTGGTGCTATTTCCAATAGCCACCGACGTTGTTGTTACTGCTGTTGTGAACGCTACATCTTGCCCGCTGTCAGCAGCGACTAGTTGCTTGAGGCCAGTAACTCGTCCGTGGAGCTCATCCAGAGCTCCATTTCGTCCTCCTTTGTTTTGTTGGTTATTTGTATTTTATTTGGTTTGTTGTTATCCATGTTTGGTCCCACGAGTGTAGGGGAGAGTAGGTCCACCGTGGCATAGCCCTCTGTACCCCGGCAAGGCTAAAGCTTAAACCGGAGGTCGCCAGGTATCCGGAGTCCACCGTTATCAGACACACTCACGCAGTGCCATTCATCCCATGGGCAAGGTTGTTATACACCCGGGATTGCGGGTTTAATCGAGTTTACCTCTCTAGATCCACCATATTCCGTTAACAGCAGGGAAACCTCTAGCAGGATGTGGCTCAACACCACGTATGGACGGTCTAGAGCACTAAGCCCCTGGTTCGTTTACCCATTCTTTGAGGACATGAGCCTGGCTGCACTGTTGCTAGGACACTCTGGCCTTGGTACCAACCATAACGGACCTTCGAGCCTCCTACACTTTAACAAGAAAAGGTTTGGGCTGATCTATGGCTGGATCTATATTCCAAGAGTTTTGTTCCTGCTGTACAGATTAGTAAGAATCTGAAAGTATTGAACACCTCCTATATGGCTGCCTGCCCGTTTTTTGCTGATTAGGGCATTTTTTCAAAATTACCACTGGGGGACCTATCTCTTTGCGTGGATTCTTCAGGCTGAGGGATCAAGTATGGATCACCCCCACACACCACATACCCCTTCCCCATTTCCGTCTTCTACTATAATCAGACATCATAATGGACTGCAAGCTAAGCAAGCAAGAAGGTGAGAATCTTTATGAGATACTTATAGCATGTGCCACTAGACTTAACCATTTGTTCAAAAAGAAATGTTCACCTAAGGCCTAAAAAGAACACAAACCCACTTGCCGTAATTCCCTACTGATCCGCAGAAGCATTCCCTTGTAGGGGCGAAAGGTTTATACACTTTTTGTAAATGACTGTTGTTATTTTGTTGACGCTTGATACAGATCGCATTCTAATAAGGATGTTCTTTCGGGATGAAGATTACGGGAAGGAAAATTTCGCAGTGTGATCGGTCATTGAACTGAATTTATATTTTTATGATTTTGTTGATATTTTTCTATTCTCTCTTATGTTGGTTTGTTTTGTGCATTTTGCATTATTACATTTATTATATTTATTATATATATGTTTTGATTTTATATTCTTTTTTCTTTTGTTCAGGTTCTTAATTTAAAGTTTTTTTTTTTTTCTTTTATTAATATTCAGTTTGTATGTTATGATTGCTTTTTATTATTATTGCATATGTTAACATAAGTGAAATTTTGTTATTTTGTCAGTTTTTATTTTTATTGTCAATTTCGTTGACTATGTGGTTTGCTTAAGCTACATTAATCTGTTTTTACAGCATGGATGAGGGTATGTTGGTGTAAGTGATTATTGTGTAGGGGTCACAAGAGTTTGGTTGGTGACCTAGGTAGGGAGGGTACACTTGCTACTCATGTTCCGCGAACACCAGTGAGTAGGGTACAAGTGTGTGATCGTATGTCATGGCATGTTTGGGTTTTGATCTTTTCTTTTCTATTAATCAATTTCCTTGTTTTTGTTTTAATTATGATTCACGCAAAAAATTTAATTTATACATAAATAGCGGGTCAAGGTTTCGGTTTACTATTACCCAGCCCATTAGTCGGCGAGATAGAGCCGGATTTTTTTACAATTGCATGTCCGAAATTTACCTTGTTGACATATACCCAGTTATTTATTTCAGAAGAAATAATTAATTGTCTGGCAGCTCTGCCGAAATTATATGGCAAAAGTGAAATATTTTAAAATACGATTAATAAATTATTTATTACGGAATTTCTGTAGTTAATTCAACCAATTTCCTTTTTTTCACTTGTTTTAGGCATTTTCAATTGTTTGTTCGAGAGTTGAACTATATGGATTCGTACTACTGCAGTAACACGCCAACGGCACGCCATCGGCGTCAACGCATGCGTCGGTTGGCGTGTAACTCTACATTAGACTAACCTGATGGATTAACCAACACTGCTACTAAACAAACGTTATGAAAACGTTGTGCAGCACTAAAAATGCGTTTATTGTTTTGTGGCGGCGTGGCGGCTTAAAGAAGTATTCATCGCGAATTATTCGAGTTTTTAATAAGAAAAAGGAAATCATGGAAACCATCGAGAAACCGTATAAGTTTCTGAAAAATCCTTTGAATATTGGTGAATTGTTGGGAGAAGAAGGGACTCAATTTGTCTTTGACGCTGACATCGATAATGCGGATGATGTGGCTGGTAATATTTACGATGAGTTAAATATCGGTTCCGATAATGATGATGACTACGGCGACATTGTCATTTCTTCACCATGGACTCGTCCATTTGCGGAGCTTAGGGAGAAGATGCAGAAAATCAATGAATATCTGTACAAAGATGTGACCAATGAGGCAAGCAAGAAAGGCAAGAAAAAGGGTCTGGTGCCTGAAGATGCACGAGTTGCCATTCGTTACAGTGCTTACTGGGAGGGCGAAGGAAAACCATTTGATTCTTCAATTATGCGTGGCACAGCTTATACATTCATCACGGGACAAGGGGATGTTCTTGAAGGCATGGAATGTGCTGTGCGCACCATGTACGAAGGGGAATCGGCGACATTTCTGATCTCATATAAATTGCTCTTCCATGAATTGGGATGCCCACCACGAATTAAACCTAGTGCTGATGGTCTCTTTACAATTGAACTACTCGATTTCAATTTGGTAGGAGACATAAATGCTCTCGAAGAGTTACCGGAAGAAGATAAAATTAAATTTTCCGTAGTCATCGAGAAAGCCAAACAAATGCATCTGAAAGGAAAAGACTTTTTCAAGGAAGGCTTATATATGAAAGCCATTCGTGCTTTCGAGAGATGCGTAGACGCTTTAACTTTTACTTATCCCACCAATGACGAGGAACAAAATGAACAGAAGGAGTTTTTGATTAAGTTGTACACGAATCTCGCTGTTTGCTATATTAAAAACAATGCTCCCGGGAAGACTTGCATTATGGTGCGTAAAATAAAAAGTCTAACCAATAATAAACCATCATGTAAGGTGCTCTTTCAAGAAGCACGCGCCTTCCTCATGTTAGGTGAGTATCCCTCCCAAAAGAAAAAAAAAATTCATAATTTAATTCTACAATTCTTAATGTTTATATGCCTCCAGGTGAATTTGTACAATCACGTGACAGTCTTAAACGTGCCCATGAAATGGAACCCAATAATGTTTCCATTATTGATGAATTGCGTATTCTGGAAGAGCGTTACACCAAACACAAAAAGAGCGAGCGTGAAATTTGGTCCAAAGCAATGGGTTTTGTTAACAAGGTTAAAAACCCTATCGTGAATACGGAGAATTCAGGTACAAAGGCAAATATTGCTGAATTGCTGCAAAAGTTTAAAGATGAAAATATACAACAAATGGAAGTACCAGAGGGCATGATGCTTAATTACGCTGATATTGTCATTGAATTGTGTGAGAATATGGACATCACATTGAGTCGTTCTCTGATCGATAATGTTTACACAATATCCAAAGAAAACAAAGAACTAAACTAAGTCAATTATGTTCCATTATATATTAGAGTTGACTTAAAAAGTCAACACATTTCAAACCTTGAGATAATCAAGAAGTTTGATATATTTTTTTAGTTCCACAAATAAAAAACCAAACAATATGTTTTACTACCTGACTAACCAACCACATTGTTTAATGAAAAAATTACATAATAATACAAATAAAATATGTACTACTATAAATAAATACAGACAAATTTCTTAGTCACAAATTACACTTTGTCAAGAAACACCTTTTACGAAATTTTTTTTTAACTTCAAATTGATTTTTTGTTTTACAGATTATGTGTTATTGATACACTTTGTCCCGATTATTGGAATAGATAGTTCCCATAAAGGATTTCTCAATTTGTTATAACAATGTATACAAAATATCCAGAAGATGGTCAGATTGGTATATTGATTGATACATGTACGAGTATATGTACGCGAGTTCCTCAGCTATGGTATAAAATGTGTGTAAGTTTCGAAGAACCAGAGAAAATATTCTGACTTCTTTAATTAATATGTTTCTCTTATGGTATTAAAATCAAATTAAAGTCAGAGTGGTTCGATTCATCCAGTTTTTAATACAAGAACTAATCATGAGTCTATGCTACTGCAATTTGAAAATATATAGCAGACAAGATCTGTGAATATGGTGGCTAAATCGTTCTGTGCCATGGCTATTTCGACAGATTTGCTTTTTTTACTTTAGAAGTATACTTTGAGGGGTATCCATGTTTCTATGCATTACAAACAGGAGATTAAAGTGATACATTTTATCACTAAATTTAACGAGAAGTGTTTAAGGTGTTAGATATTCGTGTAAAAGTGTAAAACTGGAGAAGTTTTGACTTCAATAAATATTACAGACAGAGTTGAGGAGTAAAAAGCTATAGGTCTCATTGAAACCAAATCAGAATCGAAAGCATATACCTAAGAAAAAGAAGAAAGTCAATATGAAAGCATGATATTTAAACACAAAAAGAAAAGAAAAACCATATCTATATAAGTATATAAAAATGAAATGCCGTGTGTGTGTTTTTATTGGATTCGCAAACCGCTTTATCAATTTTGGATATAATTTTTGCTTTCGTATTGTTGATGTCTGCGCCACCTTATAGGCTATAAAAATTGTATTAATTAACCCCAAAAAACAACATTAAAACACAATCGCAAGAAACAACGTTAAGACACATAAATATCAAAGAATGACACGTCATCGAGCTCAACAATACCGCTCAAACGAAATTTATTTGCAGCTCAATTTAAACGAACGAACGCGCAGGCATATTTTCTATGTTTAAAAATGAAATGAAACCGCTGGACCGGATCAGACATTAGGTTTGCTATTAACATCACGCCAGGGGTAGCAACGCGCACCGTGAATGCTAGTTGCATAATAAAATTTGGAAAAAAAAATGCGAACAGGAAATAAAACAAGACAGAATATGTATTAATATCGGTTCCACCGAAGTTTACATACCATTTATATTCTAGAAGCTGACAAAATAAAGTGATGATACAATATATCATGTGTAGTTGCTTTTAAAAAAAGCATAAAATAAAAAAATATTAAATTAAATTATAAAAAAATTATTCTGATTTAATCGAGAAAATGTTGCTGTTGATGTTTATGTTGATGTTTCCTTCTTTCTGCCACCGCCCCGTCTTTTAGAGACATAATGCTCTGGATGCATTACTTTGATGTGAGCACGCAAGGATTGCTTCCGTTTATATTCCCGTCCGCAGAATTCACATCTGTTAGTCTCTCCCTCATGCGTCAATTTCGCTAAATGTTTGCGAATATGTCTATCCAACTCCTTAATTCTAACAAAAAATTCTATGCAATGACAGCATTGAATTAGAGGAGTTATAGGAGGATATACTTCAGCTTCTTGCTGTTTAGCTATCGGAACAAAAATTTAAATACAATATTAACGTTGATTCTTCCGATGCTCAATAGACCTTGGATGTTGATTATTACCAGCATTTAACTCTTTTTTGAACCTATTATATATGTGAGTGTCATCCGCTTTTGGTGATGATGGAGGTGTTGATGGAGCCGGTGATGATGGAGCCGGTGATGGTGGTGGTGATGGTGAAGCCTTTGGTTTTTTTAGTTCCATTTCATACAACTATTGTTAATATATAACAATAATAATGTTTGTTTGTATGATAAAATATATACATATAAACTCACCTTCTTGGCATCGATTCCTAGCTGTTTAGCTTCGTTGTACTTGGCAATTCTACGACGTTTCGCTTGTCCACCGTTATATAGGTCTTCAAGTTTCTCTTCAGGCGTGCATTCTAAAACAAGATAAATAATTACACAACATTGTAAGGCAGCGTTTCTTAGAATGGGGTGCGAGGAGTCAGAGAAGTAATTTTGATCTAAACTTTATTACATCCTTCACAACGGTTGATCTCGCCAATCAATCAATATAGGTTAATAGAAAATCATTAATTTTTACCTAGCATTTGGTCTGATAATCTTATCACTCCTAAGGCTTCAAGGTCACGCAAATTCATCTTTTGTGCCATTTCTGACATTTTAATAAAGAAATTTAAACTTTAATTATCTGGAAATTAAATTTTTTTTTTTATAAACTTACAAACGATTTGATAATATCCACTTATAATGAGAAAATTGACACCTCTCAAATACACTAAAACTTACCGTTCACAAATGTCAATAGAACAAATGTCAAAATGATAATGTTGAGTTACACGCCAACCGTTCGTGCGTGCGTCAGCGTCAGATGAAAGTTGAACTGTAAGAAAAAAATAAAAAAATTAACAGACATCAAAATAAGAGCAAGTCATGTTGCCAGTCTTATAAATTAATATTAAATTAAATATTTTATAAATAAAGAATGTATTTTAAAAAATTAAAATTGGTGTTTCTCCCAGTAATTCAATGCTGACAATGTCTTTTTGGCTGAATTTGACTTTTCCCTCCCAAGTTGGCAAGCCTGATTTTAACATATGGTTTTTAGCAAAGGTTTTTTCTTTACTATGCAAAAATCAATCAGAAGTTTGTCAAGAAGTTTGTAACACACAGAAGGAGACATCGCATACTCCATAAAGTATATATATTCTTGATCAGCTCGATGAGACATGTTGATTTAGACACATGATTTATTGTATCATGATTTAGACATGTCTTCTGTCCATCTCTATTAGAGAGGTGAATTTCTTTTTCTTTTTAGATGAATAACAAAGTGACAAGTTTGAGTCGAAGGCCTTGTAGCCAACGTGGGTTTTGTGGTACATTCCAAGTGTTACTTTAATATTTAAGAGCGATTAAGTCTGCAACTTTTCTAAATTCGCTGCCTACTCTATAGACCTATTCGGGGACCTAAAAAATAGCTTTCTGTATGAGTTGTCAACAGTATTGTATTGAGGACTCAATAAACAAGAGATGCTTAGTGTAGATTGTTTGTGCTGCAAAACACCATTTCCGTTACATATGTATATATTTAGTGAAGTGATAATATTGTATGTACATTGCTTCAGTCTGATGGTTTTTCGTTTACATGTGAAGCAATGTCAAGCATTATGAGTATACATATGCCTATACCCATCTTTTTCTTTGTAAATGAAGTTACATTAACAATTCTATGATAAAGAAGACTCCAAGTTCATTAAATTTTATATTCAATTTAACATTAATCCCTTGGAAGACATGGTTGGTTGGTTGGTTGATTTCCGTGGCAGACCCGTTTAGTCCACTACGGGCCACAATTAGCTCTAGAGTGACGTTTTAAAACCACTTCCTCGCCGAACGCAATCAGTATTACTAAATGCAACCTGTCGAATTTAGGTATTTTAATAAATCACCCGGACATGTGACTGAACAGTCCGAGAGGTTGTTGATGTATTTGCCCAGAAACTTATTTCTAGTTTTTGCCAGGGCTGGGCATTGACATAGAAAGTGGGTGAGTGACTCCTCTTCCTCTTCGTTTTCGCAGCTTCTACAATGGCCTCTGAACGGAATACCCAGTCTTTCCGCGTGAGTCCCTATACACCAGTGACCAGTAAAAACCGCTGTTAGCCTTGCGGTATCCAAGTGTCTTCTGTTGATGAATCTAAGTAACCTATTTTCGTTGTAACTAGGCCAGGTAGCACATGCCACTTTGCAAGATTCAAGATTTTTCCACCGTCTATTTGCCAGCTGATGAAAATACAGGAAGTTGCTCCTCTTGACGACCACCAGGGGAATTGGGATCTGTTCCGCTAACGATAAGTCAAGGGAAGCACCAAAACGAGCCAGTTCGTCAGCCTTCTCATTTCCCTCAATGTTTCTATGGCCGGGAACCCATAATAGAGTGATATCAGCTTGACGTCTGAGCTCGCTTATCGTCGGCCTGCATTCTTTAACGAGCTTGGACTTCACAGTGCTGGATTGCAGTACTTTGAGTGCCGCCTGACTATCAACGAAGATAGCTATCTTACGGCCTTCTGGTACGTTATTTCTTGCCAGCCGACATGCCTCTCTAAAGGCTAGGACCTCTGCCTGAAAGACTGTGGTCTCGTCTGGTAACCGGAAAGAGTGGCCGAAGCTTACTTGTGGTGAATGCACCCCTGCACCTACACCACATTCCATCTTTGACCAATCCGTAAAGATTGAGATGTCATAATCACTCTGAAAACTGTTTTCTTTCCATTTCATCCTGGTAGGAAATTTTATCTTGAAGTTGTTCTCAAAGCTATTATGAGCAACTATATAGTCTGTTGTTCGTTTGAACATAGGATTTTTAATCCCTCCTAGTATTTTAATATGTCCATATGGTCATACCGCGCTGTTGCAGACAATGTTTTTGATGTGGAGGTCAATTGGAAGAAGATATAGTAGTACGTTCAGTGCTGCCGTGGGACACGTGCTCATGGCTCCTGTCATTCCTACACATGCCGACCTCTGTACACCGCTCAGTTTGTGGACTACATAGCTCTTTTCTAGAGCTGGCCACGAAACAATTGCACTGTATGTAAATATCGGACATACTATTTCTGTGTACATCCATGCTGTTATGCTAGGACGTAGGCCCCATCTCTTGTCAAGCAATCTCTTGCAAGAGTAAAAGGCCACAGAGGCTTTCCTAGTTTAGCGTCCAGCATAACTCCCAGGTACTTGGCTTTATTAAAAAGTTGAAGCTGTTGTCCATTCAGAAGAGGAAGGGGGAAAGCCAGTAATTTTATTTTGATTGTAAAAAGCACCAGTCCTGTCTTGCTCGGGTTAACGTTTAGACCACATCCTGTGGCCCACGTTAACAGTTTCCCCAGAGCTCCCTGCATGATGTTGTTTATCACACTAGGACACATTCCTGATACCATGATCACAACGTTGTCCGCATACGCGACTACCTTCGCCCCCGTCTCCTCTAATGCATTGAGCATGTCGTCTATGACTAGCCGCCACAGCAGTGGAGAGATTACATCTTCTGACATATCTAGTTAAAATCGAGTTTCCTAACTCTGACTGTACTGTTCTAGTTTTTAGCATATTTACTATCCACTTCCCAATGTCTTCTTCTACGCCAATCCTAGCTAGAGAATCCTGGATAGCACGTGTGCTAACAGTATTGAAAGCACCCTCTATATCTAAGAAGGCTGCGAGAGAGTACTGTTTATAGGAGATCGCCCTTTCTGCCGTACGGACTACCTCATGCAGAGTCGTTTCCGTGGATCTACCCTTGAGGTACGCGTGTTGGCAAGTCGAGATGGGAAATTTATCAATAATGGATCGAAGATGGAGCTCCAATACCCTTTCCATCGTCTTCAAGAGGAACGATGTTAGGCTGATTGGCCTTTGGTATGAAGACTACCTTGACTCTTCTCCAACTCATTGGTATATGGTTTAGACAGATACATGCCCTAAAAATCAACCTTAGCCAAGAGATTACCTTGTTCTGTAGCTTCTGTAGCATTATCGGAAGTATTCCATCAATGCCAGACGATTTATAACCGTACGGGTACTTCAGAATCGGTAGTCACATCTTTACAGTCAGGGAAGTGTATTTTAAGTAGGAGGTCAAGTGTCTCAGCAGATGATTCTGTCCATGTTCCATCTTCCTTTTACAGGAAAGAAGGGTTTACACGTTCCTTGGACAGAACTTTTCCTAGTCTAGCTGAGACAGAAGTAGACTCGATCGACTCACAAAATTCATTCCAGCAATTATTTTTGTCTTTCCTGATGGCTTTTTTGTATGTCTTGAGACAGTCTTTGTACGAGGGTTGCTACTTAAGTCTTGAGATATGGCAACGCCAATGTTGATATGTTACATCTGACATTGGTATCGTAAAGCTTGTCGTTTTTAATGATAAATGTACTCAGAACGTTTGGTCATACGAGTGCTATTTGTATTGTTTACAGTGACTTTTTTCGTTTCGGCTAAAAAATTTAATTAAATAGTGAACATTTTCGTGCATTGATTTTTTATGATTTGCGACGTGGATTAACTCAGCAAGAGTGAGCCGATCAACTCGCTTCGACTTTTGGTAAAGAAGTACCATCCAGGGTTTCGCTGGTTTTCTGCATTTAATCTTGGTTTTAGTTTTCTCCAGGACGAATTTCGTGAAGGTCGTCCAAGATCGGTTGTTGTGCCACAAAACATTCATGCTGTGCTTGAACTGATATTGCAAGATCGCCATGTGACTTATCGTGAGATTGAGGCATGTTTGGGTATTAGTTCCACTCGCATACATTCCATATTGCATAAACATTTGGCCGTCAATAAGATTTGTTCGCGTTGGATACCGCATAATTTGACAATCGCGCAAAGAAAGGCTCGTGTCGATTGGTGCAAAGAAATGTTGAAAAAATTCAATCGTGGTGCTTCAACAGACGTCTATAAGATCGTGACAGGTGATGAATCATGGATCTATGCATATGAGCCTGAAACTAAATAGCAGTCGACTTTATGGGTCTTTCAAGATGAGCCAAGTCCCTTAAAATTTGTTCGCGCACTTCGAACCAGACATGTCGCCACCGTGCCATTAGAGAAACGTAGAGCTGTTAATTCTAAATGGTACACCACCATTTGTTTGCCAGAAGTGTTCGAAGAAATAAGAAAAATCAACCGCAGAAGACGAATCATTCTCCACCAAGACAATGCGAGCTCTCACACATCGGCTCAAACATGTGACTTTTTAAACACTCAAAACGTCGAATTGATGGGTCATCCGCCCTATAGTCCAGATTTGGCACCCAATGACTTCTTTTTATTCCCGCACACTAAAAATAAATTGCGAGGTCAACGTTTTTCGACGCCTGAAGAAGCGGTTGATGAGTTCAAAACACATGTTTTGGAGATACCTCATTCCGTGTGGAAAAAGTGCTTCGAAAATTGGATCAATCGCATGCAAAAGTGTACTGATCTTCATGGAGAATATTTTGAAAAACAAGTCATTTTCGATGATACATTTTTGTTATTATTTGTCTGTCTCAAAACTTAAGTAGCAACCCTCGTATGCTTGCCAGTTGTTATCCCTGCAACACTGGTAAAAGAGTTCTCGTTTTCTCTCTGAGCTTCGAGAGCTCTTCGTTCCACCACTGTGGGCAACTTTTATGGCTCCTTCTAATTGGACAGGATATCCTGTACGCTTTGCTGAAAGCTTCCTCAAGATACTTAACCCTCCTTTCAATTTCGTCCCCGTAGTCAATATTCGAGTGTGTAGAGGTGGTCAGTTTGTAAAAACGTCCCATTTTATATTGCGTGGGTTTCTAAATGGAACAAAATTTTTTGTCTTTAAATTCAGATTGTAGAGTATCCAACTGTGATCCGAGAAGGATCTTTTGCTGCACACCCTCCAGTTCTCAACGTAAACCTCTGAATTCCCGGACAGAAGAGTTATGTCTAGTATCTCTTCCCGTCCCGGGAAGCCTGCTGCACTAGGGAATGTAAAGGTTGGTGTGTTTCCTCTATTACAAACTAACAGATTGGAACTGCTAATAAAATTAAAAAGCGACTCACCCCTTTATTGTCCTCGGTGCTTCCCCATAGCGTGTGGCATGCATTGGCGTCGCATCCTAGAAGTAGGGTAGTGTTGCTGGCTGTCGCACTGGCGGTCAACTGCACAACATCGTCCTGAGGTGCCTCCTTGTTGTCCGTATGCGGGTGCTATAAATATGGTTTTCTCCTCCAACACTTATATTTTTACTACTGTTACATCACCTGTGCAGAATTGAGGACAAAAGAATGTGTTTACATTGTTTTTGACTAAGATACATGTTCTTGGCTTGTCACATACCTTGGTACTATGTATTTCAGCAAAAGTGTTTATTGTGTAGTAAAGGTTAGTGTCATCTGCAAAGACGGATGTGTTACAGTTATCCAGTACAGGTAAATCATGGGTATATAAGTTATGCAAAATAGGTCTCAAAACCAAACCCTGAGGTATTCCAGCACTGATACCCTGGACACTGGGTTGGACACCTTGCAGGTCGATAAAGAATTTTCGATTGGTGAGAAAGCTGTATAATTTTTATTAAGTAAAATGGTGTGTTTGTAATAATTAGTCTGTGCATTAATCCATCATGCCATACTGTAAGATGTGTTACCGTTGGTTTGTGAGTCTAACCCTGTGTCGATGGCAGATGGGAAGGATATAAAAGTCGTTGAAGAGGTCGAAGTCGTTGAAGCTGTCCGTTTGAAGTTGTATCACAGAAGCTGTTTCGAGTGTTATTATTACCTTATTTTGTGTTTTATTATTGCATTGAATTATTACTTTTATTATACCAGACACTTATTATACCGAATTTAATACATTTACATTAAAACTATTTAATTAAAGAACATCATCTTTACATACTGTGTCAAATTCCGCTTGTATGTCTAGGGTGACAAGCCCAACCGACTGGTTATTTTGCATATTGTTCTTGATTATTGAAAGATTGTCTGCTAAAAAAAACTATTTATTGCAATTTCTGTACATATTTCAAAAATTTAATTTTTCCACCATTTTAATTGTTTGTTTAAATACAACTAGCACTTTGATTTTTAAGTATCTGCTAACAAAACGAAATTCTGTTAAACAATTAACGAAAACACTATTTGTCGATGTATAACACAATTCATGAGACCCCTAACAAATTCCTACCATGTTAAAAAAGTGCAACGCACATTCAATTTTTTTATTCTCTTATATTTTTTAACGTCAAATCAACCAAAAGGTTTTTAAACATTAGTATCATCATTAAGGGAATAATCACGTGAAACTTCTTTAGCGAGATGTAAGTCCAAAAAGAGTGTAACAGAAATCAAATGTGAGACGTAGAGGGAGGATACACATTAGCTTGTTCGTCTGCAGCGTAGAGAATGAATGTTTATGCAAGAGTAAAAGAGAGATAAAAAATGCTTTACTGATGTGTGTTTACTTTACGAAAGAACTTTCGAGCAAGTGACCGAACGACCGAGCGAGCGACCACCAGCCGAAGATGTTTTTCTTTCTCTCTTCGTGTGTGCCGTCGTTGTTGTTGTTGCTGTGGTATGATACATTCTCTCTCTTAATTTGCGTTTGTCGAGAAGAGAAGTGCGCGGGTCGCTCACTGATCTTCGTACGAAGAAACCAAAGACTATGACTTTGCTTGTTTCGTTGCTGATGTTGTTTGGTTTTGTGCACAACATATCAAAAACAACACACCCGCAATTGCAACAGATGCATTTTCGCTCTTCTCTTCAATCATATGTGCTCATGGAGTGAGCGAATTTCAATTACGCTTTTCGTTTTCATCAGTTGCTGCGGCCCCGTCATGATGTTAGTGTGTGATTTTTGTAGTCATTGTTCGTTTCTCGCTCTCTTTTTGTCCAGCCCATTTGTTGAATTATTTTCTACTAACGAAAGCAAGCTGTGCCCCCGATTTCGTTCGCGTGGTATTCGAAATATGTTTGTAATAGCTTGGATTTTGTTATCTCTTTCCTAATTATCAGATCTTTAATGTTGCCCCGCAGCTAAAGAGCAAAACATTCTAAAATCAGCCAAAAAGTAGGCAACATAATTCAAAATATGAATATCTTTTGATTTAGTAGGTCGATTTCGATAAAATAAACGCTTAATGTTACACGAAGCTTTCTACATACATCGCATTCAGATAGGTTAAGCCATTTCTGAGATTAGCGTGCACAGGCACGAAAAGGCTTACGATTATATATATTTAATAATATTATATAAAAATTAAGCTTATATTACCCGTTTATATATAAATTATGTTGAGAAGGCAACGAAAGCCTAAACTCTTTTTTTTAAGATATCATAAACATAAGAAAAAGTACATATTATTAGCAAAGACTGGACAGAGCGCTCAATTTAAGTGGTGTGCTTCTTAATTTAAGTAGTACTTCTCTTAATTTTTAAGCCCAACAATAAATTGTGTGATTGGTTCCTCAAGATTTACCCGAGATTACACGCAATTGTTGTTGGATTTACTCTTATTATCCTCTTGGATTACTCTACAAAGTAAGCTACATAAAATTCTCCGCTTAAATTGAGCGAGTTGTCTGCTTTGTAAGTTATATACTCTTTGTTATTAGTAACATGCAATACATTGAAAATTGAATTGAATTGAGTTAAAATAAATGGACTTCTTATTAAAAAAAAATATGAAAGTATGCTCTTTTGTTGGCCTTCGTCCTTGATGACAATCCAGTCGTTCATTAGCATGGTAGGATTCTGCCTCTGCATAACAGGCAACCAAATGCGAGCTCTCGGCCGCCTTGGGATGTTCCGAGCTGGGATAAGCTTAAGCCTTAAGCCCTCCCAAGCATTGCTTATTTTAGCAATGCATTTACCCAGGAGCTCCAAAGAATGACGATCATCACATTTGATCACCCTGCAGCCACGGACACCGCAGAAGAGTCGAATTCTGGTGGAGATGAACACAGATCAGAGAGGAGGTGTTCCATCACCAACTCAGTTAACCTGGGCTCAATCCCACCCCCCCCCCCTCCCCATTTCACCAACACCTTCTTACCTCCGTTTGTGGCTTCATCAACGTGTGCCACCGTCAGCTCATCCCGACCGACGTCGCTGAACAGCTTCATGTACTCATTTTTGGCAATCTTGCCTAAGATGAAGAGGGCTTTCTGGTACAGCTTTTTCCTGACCATCCCTTCCGACTTGCCCTTCTTTGGCTTAGGTGCACTATGGCTGGCGCTCTCCTTTGCCGTTTTAGCTGATGTTGTCGGTTTGGTGCTATTTCCAATAGCCACCGACGTTGTTGTTACTGCTGTTGTGAACGCTACATCTTGCCCGCTGTCAGCAGCGACTAGTTGCTTGAGGCCAGTAACTCGTCCGTGGAGCTCATCCAGAGCTCCATTTCGTCCTCCTTTGTTTTGTTGGTTATTTGTATTTTATTTGGTTTGTTGTTATCCATGTTTGGTCCCACGAGTGTAGGGGAGAGTAGGTCCACCGTGGCATAGCCCTCTGTACCCCGGCAAGGCTAAAGCTTAAACCGGAGGTCGCCAGGTATCCGGAGTCCACCGTTATCAGACACACTCACGCAGTGCCATTCATCCCATGGGCAAGGTTGTTATACACCCGGGATTGCGGGTTTAATCGAGTTTACCTCTCTAGATCCACCATATTCCGTTAACAGCAGGGAAACCTCTAGCAGGATGTGGCTCAACACCACGTATGGACGGTCTAGAGCACTAAGCCCCTGGTTCGTTTACCCATTCTTTGAGGACATGAGCCTGGCTGCACTGTTGCTAGGACACTCTGGCCTTGGTACCAACCATAACGGACCTTCGAGCCTCCTACACTTTAACAAGAAAAGGTTTGGGCTGATCTATGGCTGGATCTATATTCCAAGAGTTTTGTTCCTGCTGTACAGATTAGTAAGAATCTGAAAGTATTGAACACCTCCTATATGGCTGCCTGCCCGTTTTTTGCTGATTAGGGCATTTTTTCAAAATTACCACTGGGGGACCTATCTCTTTGCGTGGATTCTTCAGGCTGAGGGATCAAGTATGGATCACCCCCACACACCACATACCCCTTCCCCATTTCCGTCTTCTACTATAATCAGACATCATAATGGACTGCAAGCTAAGCAAGCAAGAAGGTGAGAATCTTTATGAGATACTTATAGCATGTGCCACTAGACTTAACCATTTGTTCAAAAAGAAATGTTCACCTAAGGCCTAAAAAGAACACAAACCCACTTGCCGTAATTCCCTACTGATCCGCAGAAGCATTCCCTTGTAGGGGCGAAAGGTTTATACACTTTTTGTAAATGACTGTTGTTATTTTGTTGACGCTTGATACAGATCGCATTCTAATAAGGATGTTCTTTCGGGATGAAGATTACGGGAAGGAAAATTTCGCAGTGTGATCGGTCATTGAACTGAATTTATATTTTTATGATTTTGTTGATATTTTTCTATTCTCTCTTATGTTGGTTTGTTTTGTGCATTTTGCATTATTACATTTATTATATTTATTATATATATGTTTTGATTTTATATTCTTTTTTCTTTTGTTCAGGTTCTTAATTTTAAGTTTTTTTTTTTCTTTTATTAATATTCAGTTTGTATGTTATGATTGCTTTTTATTATTATTGCATATGTTAACATAAGTGAAATTTTGTTATTTTGTCAGTTTTTATTTTTATTGTCAATTTCGTTGACTATGTGGTTTGCTTAAGCTACATTAATCTGTTTTTACAGCATGGATGAGGGTATGTTGGTGTAAGTGATTATTGTGTAGGGGTCACAAGAGTTTGGTTGGTGACCTAGGTAGGGAGGGTACACTTGCTACTCATGTTCCGCGAACACCAGTGAGTAGGGTACAAGTGTGTGATCGTATGTCATGGCATGTTTGGGTTTTGATCTTTTCTTTTCTATTAATCAATTTCCTTGTTTTTGTTTTAATTATGATTCACGCAAAAAATTTAATTTATACATAAATAGCGGGTCAAGGTTTCGGTTTACTATTACCCAGCCCATTAGTCGGCGAGATAGAGCCGGATTTTTTTACAATTGCATGTCCGAAATTTACCTTGTTGACATATACCCAGTTATTTATTTCAGAAGAAATAATTAATTGTCTGGCAGCTCTGCCGAAATTATATGGCAAAAGTGAAATATTTTAAAATACGATTAATAAATTATTTATTACGGAATTTCTGTAGTTAATTCAACCAATTTCCTTTTTTTCACTTGTTTTAGGCATTTTCAATTGTTTGTTCGAGAGTTGAACTATATGGATTCGTACTACTGCAGTAACACGCCAACGGCACGCCATCGGCGTCAACGCATGCGTCGGTTGGCGTGTAACTCTACATTAGACTAACCTGATGGATTAACCAACACTGCTACTAAACAAACGTTATGAAAACGTTGTGCAGCACTAAAAATGCGTTTATTGTTTTGTGGCGGCGTGGCGGCTTAAAGAAGTATTCATCACGAATTATTCGAGTTTTTAATAAGAAAAAGGAAATCATGGAAACCATCGAGAAACCGTATAAGTTTCTGAAAAATCCTTTGAATATTGGTGAATTGTTGGGAGAAGAAGGGACTCAATTTGTCTTTGACGCTGACATCGATAATGCGGATGATGTGGCTGGTAATATTTACGATGAGTTAAATATCGGTTCCGATAATGATGATGACTACGGCGACATTGTCATTTCTTCACCATGGACTCGTCCATTTGCGGAGCTTAGGGAGAAGATGCAGAAAATCAATGAATATCTGTACAAAGATGTGACCAATGAGGCAAGCAAGAAAGGCAAGGAAAAGGGTCTGGTGCCTGAAGATGCACGAGTTGCCATTCGTTACAGTGCTTACTGGGAGGGCGAAGGAAAACCATTTGATTCTTCAATTATGCGTGGCACAGCTTATACATTCATCACGGGACAAGGGGATGTTCTTGAAGGCCTGGAATGTGCTGTGCGCACCATGTACGAAGGGGAATCGGCGACATTTCTGATCTCATATAAATTGCTCTTCCATGAATTGGGATGCCCACCACGAATTAAACCTAGTGCTGATGGTCTCTTTACAATTGAACTACTCGATTTCAATTTGGTAGGAGACATAAATGCTCTCGAAGAGTTACCGGAAGAAGATAAAATTAAATTTTCCGTAGTCATCGAGAAAGCCAAACAAATGCATCTGAAAGGAAAAGACTTTTTCAAGGAAGGCTTATATATGAAAGCCATTCGTGCTTTCGAGAGATGCGTAGACGCTTTAACTTTTACTTATCCCACCAATGACGAGGAACAAAATGAACAGAAGGAGTTTTTGATTAAGTTGTACACGAATCTCGCTGTTTGCTATATTAAAAACAATGCTCCCGGGAAGACTTGCATTATGGTGCGTAAAATAAAAAGTCTAACCAATAATAAACCATCATGTAAGGTGCTCTTTCAAGAAGCACGCGCCTTCCTCATGTTAGGTGAGTATCCCTCCCAAAAGAAAAAAAAAATTCATAATTTAATTCTACAATTCTTAATGTTTATATGCCTCCAGGTGAATTTGTACAATCACGTGACAGTCTTAAACGTGCCCATGAAATGGAACCCAATAATGTTTCCATTATTGATGAATTGCGTATTCTGGAAGAGCGTTACACCAAACACAAAAAGAGCGAGCGTGAAATTTGGTCCAAAGCAATGGGTTTTGTTAACAAGGTTAAAAACCCTATCGTGAATACGGAGAATTCAGGTACAAAGGCAAATATTGCTGAATTGCTGCAAAAGTTTAAAGATAATGAAAATATACAACAAATGGAAGTACCAGAGGGCATGATGCTTAATTACGCTGATATTGTCACTGAATTGTGTGAGCTTATGGACATCACATTGAGTCGTTCTCTGATCGATAATGTTTACACAATATCCAAAGAAAACAAAGAACTAAACTAAGTCAATTATGTTCCATTATATATTAGAGTTGACTTAAAAAGTCAACACATTTCAAACCTTGAGATAATCAAGAAGTTTGATATATTTTTTTAGTTCCACAAATAAAAAACCAAACAATATGTTTTACTACCTGACTAACCAACCACATTGTTTAATGAAAAAATTACATAATAATACAAATAAAATATGTACTACTATAAATAAATACAGACAAATTTCTTAGTCACAAATTACACTTTGTCAAGAAACACCTTTTACGAAATTTTTTTTTAACTTCAAATTGATTTTTTGTTTTACAGATTATGTGTTATTGATACACTTTGTCCCGATTATTGGAATAGATAGTTCCCATAAAGGATTTCTCAATTTGTTATAACAATGTATACAAAATATCCAGAAGATGGTCAGATTGGTATATTGATTGATACATGTACGAGTATATGTACGCGAGTTCCTCAGCTATGGTATAAAATGTGTGTAAGTTTCGAAGAACCAGAGAAAATATTCTGACTTCTTTAATTAATATGTTTCTCTTATGGTATTAAAATCAAATTAAAGTCAGAGTGGTTCGATTCATCCAGTTTTTAATACAAGAACTAATCATGAGTCTATGCTACTGCAATTTGGAAATATATAGCAGACAAGATCTGTGAATATGGTGGCTAAATCGTTCTGTGCCATGGCTATTTCGACAGATTTGCTTTTTTTACTTTAGAAGTATACTTTGAGGGGTATCCATGTTTCTATGCATTACAAACAGGAGATTAAAGTGATACATTTTATCACTAAATTTAACGAGAAGTGTTTAAGGTGTTAGATATTCGTGTAAAAGTGTAAAACTGGAGAAGTTTTGACTTCAATAAATATTACAGACAGAGTTGAGGAGTAAAAAGCTATAGGTCTCATTGAAATCAAATCAGAATCGAAAGCATATACCTAAGAAAAAGAAGAAAGTCAATATGAAAGCATGATATTTAAACACAAAAAGAAAAGAAAAACCATATCTATATAAGTATATAAAAATGAAATGCCGTGTGTGTGTTTTTAATGGATTCGCAAACCGCTTTATCAATTTTGGATATAATTTTTGCTTTCGTATTGTTGATGTCTGCGCCACCTTATAGGCTATAAAAATTGTATTAATTAACCCCAAAAAACAACATTAAAACACAATCGCAAGAAACAACGTTAAGACACATAAATATCAAAGAATGACACGTCATCGAGCTCAACAATACCGCTCAAACGAAATTTATTTGCAGCTCAATTTAAACGAACGAACGCGCAGGCATATTTTCTATGTTTAAAAATGAAATGAAACCGCTGGACCGGATCAGACATTAGGTTTGCTATTAACATCACGCCAGGGGTAGCAACGCGCACCGTGAATGCTAGTTGCATAATAAAATTTGGAAAAAAAAATGCGAACAGGAAATAAAACAAGACAGAATATGTATTAATATCGGTTCCACCGAAGTTTACATACCATTTATATTCTAGAAGCTGACAAAATAAAGTGATGATACAATATATCATGTGTAGTTGCTTTTAAAAAAAGCATAAAATAAAAAAATATTAAATTAAATTATAAAAAAATTATTCTGATTTAATCGAGAAAATGTTGCTGTTGATGTTTATGTTGATGTTTCCTTCTTTCTGCCACCGCCCCGTCTTTTAGAGACATAATGCTCTGGATGCATTACTTTGATGTGAGCACGCAAGGATTGCTTCCGTTTATATTCCCGTCCGCAGAATTCACATCTGTTAGTCTCTCCCTCATGCGTCAATTTCGCTAAATGTTTGCGAATATGTCTATCCAACTCCTTAATTCTAACAAAAAATTCTATGCAATGACAGCATTGAATTAGAGGAGTTATAGGAGGATATACTTCAGCTTCTTGCTGTTTAGCTATCGGAACAAAAATTTAAATACAATATTAACGTTGATTCTTCCGATGCTCAATAGACCTTGGATGTTGATTATTACCAGCATTTAACTCTTTTTTGAACCTATTATATATGTGAGTGTCATCCGCTTTTGGTGATGATGGAGGTGTTGATGGAGCCGGTGATGATGGAGCCGGTGATGGTGGTGGTGATGGTGAAGCCTTTGGTTTTTTTAGTTCCATTTCATACAACTATTGTTAATATATAACAATAATAATGTTTGTTTGTATGATAAAATATATACATATAAACTCACCTTCTTGGCATCGATTCCTAGCTGTTTAGCTTCGTTGTACTTGGCAATTCTACGACGTTTCGCTTGTCCACCGTTATATAGGTCTTCAAGTTTCTCTTCAGGCGTGCATTCTAAAACAAGATAAATAATTACACAACATTGTAAGGCAGCGTTTCTTAGAATGGGGTGCGAGGAGTCAGAGAAGTAATTTTGATCTAAACTTTATTACATCCTTCACAACGGTTGATCTCGCCAATCAATCAATATAGGTTAATAGAAAATCATTAATTTTTACCTAGCATTTGGTCTGATAATCTTATCACTCCTAAGGCTTCAAGGTCACGCAAATTCATCTTTTGTGCCATTTCTGACATTTTAATAAAGAAATTTAAACTTTAATTATCTGGAAATTAAATTTTTTTTTTTTATAAACTTACAAACGATTTGATAATATCCACTTATAATGAGAAAATTGACACCTCTCAAATACACTAAAACTTACCGTTCACAAATGTCAATAGAACAAATGTCAAAATGATAATGTTGAGTTACACGCCAACCGTTCGTGCGTGCGTCAGCGTCAGATGAAAGTTGAACTGTAAGAAAAAAATAAAAAAATTAACAGACATCAAAATAAGAGCAAGTCATGTTGCCAGTCTTATAAATTAATATTAAATTAAATATTTTATAAATAAAGAATGTATTTTAAAAAATTAAAATTGGTGTTTCTCCCAGTAATTCAATGCTGACAATGTCTTTTTGGCTGAATTTGACTTTTCCCTCCCAAGTTGGCAAGCCTGATTTTAACATATGGTTTTTAGCAAAGGTTTTTTCTTTACTATGCAAAAATCAATCAGAAGTTTGTCAAGAAGTTTGTAACACACGGAAGGAGACATCGCATACTCCATAAAGTATATATATTCTTGATCAGCTCGATGAGACATGTTGATTTAGACACATGATTTATTGTATCATGATTTAGACATGTCTTCTGTCCATCTCTATTAGAGAGGTGAATTTCTTTTTCTTTTTACATGAATAACAAAGTGACAAGTTTGAGTCGAAGGCCTTGTAGCCAACGTGGGTTTTGTGGTACATTCCAAGTGTTACTTTAATATTTAAGAGCGATTAAGTCTGCAACTTTTCTAAATTCGCTGCCTACTCTATAGACCTATTCGGGGACCTAAAAAATAGCTTTCTGTATGAGTTGTCAACAGTATTGTATTGAGGACTCAATAAACAAGAGATGCTTAGTGTAGATTGTTTGTGCTGCAAAACACCATTTCCGTTACATATGTATATATTTAGTGAAGTGATAATATTGTATGTACATTGCTTCAGTCTGATGGTTTTTCGTTTACATGTGAAGCAATGTCAAGCATTATGAGTATACATATGCCTATACCCATCTTTTTCTTTGTAAATGAAGTTACATTAACAATTCTATGATAAAGAAGACTCCAAGTTCATTAAATTTTATATTCAATTTAACATTAATCCCTTGGAAGACATGGTTGGTTGGTTGGTTGATTTCCGTGGCAGACCCGTTTAGTCCACTACGGGCCACAATTAGCTCTAGAGTGCCGTTTTAAAACCACTTCCTCGCCGAACGCAATCAGTATTACTAAATGCAACCTGTCGAATTTAGGTATTTTAATAAATCCCCCGGACATGTGACTGAACAGTCCGAGAGGTTGTTGATGATGTATTTGCCCAGAAACTTATTTCTAGTTTTTGCCAGGGCTGGGCATTGACATAGAAAGTGGGTGAGTGACTCCTCTTCCTCTTCGTTTTCGCAGCTTCTACAATGGCTTCTGAACGGAATACCCAGTCTTTCCGCGTGAGTCCCTACACACCAGTGAACAGTATAAACCGCTGTTAGCCTTGCGGTATCCGAGCGTCTTCTGTTGATGAATCTAAGTAACCTATTTTCGTTGTAACTAGGCCAGGTAGCACATGCCACTCTGCAAGAGTCAAGATTTTTCCACCGTCTATTTGCCAGCTGATGAAAATACAGGAAGTTGCTCCTCTTGACGACCACCAGGGGAATTGGGATCTGTTCCGCTAACGATAAGTCAAGGGAAGCACCAAAACTAGCCAGTTCGTCAGCCTTCTCATTTCCCTCAATGTTTCTATGGCCGGGAACCCATAAAAGAGTGATATCAGCTTGACGACTGAGCTCGCTTATCGTCGGCCTGCATTCTTTAACGAGCTTGGACTTCACAGTGCTGGATTGCAGTGCTTTGAGTGCCGCCTGACTATCAACGAAGATAGCTATCTTACGGCCTTCTGGTACGTTATTTCTTGCCAGCCGACATGCCTCGCTAAAGGCTAGGACCTCTGCCTGAAAGACTGTGGCCTCGTCTGGTAACCGGAAAGAGTGGCCGAAGCTTACTTGTGGTGAATGCACCCCTGCACCTATACCACATTCCATCTTTGACCAATCCGTAAAGATTGAGATGTCATAATCACTCTGAAAACTGTTTTCTTTCCATTCCATCCTGGTAGGAAATTTTACCTTGAAGTTGTTCTCAAAGCTATTATGAGCAACTATATAGTCTGTTGTTCGTTTGAACATAGGATTTTTAATCACTCCTAGTATTTTAATATGTCCATATGGCCATACCGCACTGTTGCAGACAATGTTTTTGATGTGGAGGTCAATTGGAAGAAGATATAGTAGTACGTTCAGTGCTGCCGTGGGACACGTGCGCATGGTTTCTGTGATTCCTACACATGCCGACCTCTGTACACCGCTCAGTTTGTGGACTACATAGCTCTTTTCTAGAGCTGGCCACGAAACAATTGCACTGTATGTAAGTATCGGACGTACTATTTCTGTGTACATCCATGCTGTTATGCTAGGACGTAGGCCCCATCTCTTGCCAAGCAATCTCTTGCAAGAGTAAAAGGCCACAGAGGCTTTCCTAGCCCGTAACTCTATATGGGACTTTCAATTGAGTTTAGCGTCCAGCATAACTCCCAGGTACTTGACTTTATTAAAAAGTTGAAGCTGTTGTCCATTCAGAAGAGGAAGGGGGAAAGCCAGTATTTTTATTTTCATTGTAAAAAGCACCAGTCCTGTCTTGCTCGGGTTAACGTTTAGACCACATCCTGTGGCCCACGTTAACAGTTTCCCCAGAGCTCCCTGCATGATGTTGCTTATCACACTAGGACACATTCCTGATACCATGATCACAACGTTGTCCGCATACGCGACTACCTTTGCCCCCGTCTCCTCTAATGCATTGAGCATGTTGTCTATGACTAGCCGCCACAGCAGTGGAGAGATTACATCTACTGACATATCTAGTTAAAGTCGAGTTTCCTAACTCTGACTGTACTGTTCTAGTTTTTAGCATATTTACTATCCACTTCCCAATGTCTTCTTCTACGCCAATCCTATCTAGAGAATCCTGGATAGTACGGGTGCTAACATTATTGAAAGCACCCTCTATAAGAAGGCTGCGAGAGAGTATTGTTTATAGGAGATCACCCTCTCTGCCGTACGGACTACCTCATGCAGAGTCGTTTCCGTGGATCTACCCTTGAGGTACGCGTGTTGGCAAGTCGAGATGGGAAATTTATCAATAATGGATCGAAGATGGAGCTCCAATACCTTATCCATCGTCTTCAAGGGAAACGATGTTATGGTGTCCTTGCAGGCAGACTGCCAAGCGATCTGGAAGCCCTGGCTGCCAGGGACAAGTACATCGCAAATGCATCCTCTCAGGTAGCAGACATGGAGGAGATTAAGTCCAGATACCTGAACATTTGGCAGCACAGGTGGAGTAGGGCAGAGTCGTGGAGGATACACCAGCTTATCCCAGATATTTGGAATTGGCTTAAGCGTCGTTCTGGTGATGTAGAGTTCGAATTTACTCAATTCGCCACTGGCCATGGCTGTTTCAGGCAGTATCTCCACAGGTTTGGGCTCGCTGCGGATCCGTTCTGTGGTCTGTGCAGAGATGTCGTGGAGGATCCGGAGCATCTTCTTCATGAGTGCCCCCGATCCGAAGCGGAGCGACGAAGAGTGTATGCGCGCCTTGGATCTCCTTGCAGCTCACATGAGATTGTAAGGCGCATGGAAACATCGGTGGATGACTGGGCATACTTCTCTTCTGAAATTGCCAACATTATGAGGGGTGCTCGAATGTTCGAGCGAACAATGGCGCCTGCTTAATTTTAAGCTTACTATCCCTCCCTTCGAAGGAATGCTTCGTCGGTGCCGTAGGGATTGAAAGGGGCTTGAAACGATTGGGGGTTTTTTTAGTCGGTGGGCTTATGAATCCGACATAACTTGTGGCACGGGTCATAGGTATCTTTGGAAGATTCTTACCTCCTTGTTTCGCATAAAAAAAAAAAAAATTAATAAAAAAATTCATTAAAATCGGTCCAGCCGTTCTCGAGTGTAATAAGAGTGTAATAAGATTTTGGATGTGGACAATAGTTTTGCAACTACAACACCAAACTGTATACCCATTTTTCCTATCATCAATTTTTTTACGTTTAGGGGTATTCAAAATATAGACGTATCCATAAAAACAAAAAAATAATTAAAATCAAATAGCAAGAAATATAAAGGAATTGACTTGTACAAAATGGGGATCGAACCGGTGAGGCGATCTCACGTACGCATTATTGTGCATATTCTGAACCGAAGATTTAGCACGCTCGGCCAACGACGAAGTGGTCTTAGAAACGAGAAAATGTTTTTTTGAAGTATTGCATTTAATTTTTGTATGGTTTATTATTACATTTGTTAGAAAAAACGAGACAACAAACATTTTTATACTCTTCAAGCGCACATAAAAATAGGTATAATGCAGACACACACAGACAAAAATAAGAATAAATCATTCATACAACCACAAAAATTTAAATAACGTACGCACACATACAAAAAATAGCAAAATGCATGCAGCATGCACACACAAAATGTCACAGAGTGTTATGATTTTTCGTTTCATACCTTCTTTTGCAATTTCAGTAAGCTGCGTAAAAAAACTTCGTTCCAAAAACATAACATTTAAATTCTTCTAGCCATTAGTAAGACTGTGAGTGTTTTCTACGTTGAATCCACTGCAAATGGAATTTTTCAGTCACCGGTGATCTCATGCTGAAAACCTCTCCTATATTACAAAATGTTTTGTCCGGGCAACGTCTATCGAACGGCCAAACGGTAAGGCTTACCTTCATTGATATTTCCCTGTCATTTATAGTCACTGACCAAATGAAAAGAACCATAACCTCAATGGATTCCAATTACAGGTCTTCAGCAACGTTTGTATAATGCCCAATTATGTCATACGCGTAAACGTACTTGCTTATTATCATTATGGGTACGAGATTATTCTAATTTCCACTGGAAATTTCCAGAAGACGATCTCGTACCAGTAAGAGATCATGTAGTTTTGCTCGTTTTAAGCTCACAACAATTGCATTGCAGAATATATTTTTGCATTCTCCAGCTGCAATTTAAGTCATGGTCAGAGTTGTGTGAACGCAGAGAAAGGAACCACTTGTTTCAGCGTATATTAGATATCGGGGTAAAGATGCTGTCATTTTTGTTGTTTTGATTTTTTAAAAAAAGCTTTATACCACATGGTGCCGATATTAAATTTGATAGTTTGATTTGTTTACATTCTTTTTCAATATCTTTACGAGGAGACTCGATAAAGCGTCTTAGTTCTGAATATCTGAAAAGATTTCTTATATCTGCACCTTACTCTACATTGCTTTTCGAAAATTTGTTTAACAGAGTTGTACTATTTATCCCAAGAAGGATATATTTAAGTCTGATATTAGCTCTCTTTTCTCCTTAAAAAAAAAATCGAACAGACTATTTTAATTTGAACCCAATCTTAGATTCAAATGTACAATATATAGAGAAACCATAAGCTTTTGATACAAAGCCAGCATGATATAAAGAAACTCGTTATTATAAAATTATATATTAATTAAGAATTTTATAGATTTTCAGTAACATATATCAAATCCAAAATTATGGTGCAGATATGCTATAAATAGTTACAATTCGGCCTTGATTTCTTTTGAGCGTTGAACAGTTCCTTTGCATAAGTTCTCTGTTACAGTGGGGAAGAAAGTCAGAAAGTGCGCAGAATAGATCTTAAATATAATTGTGAATTTAATAGTAATTTCTTCTTTTCAATTATAAATTTGTGTTCAATTTGCCATAATAACTTGGCTTTGAGTTATCAGTGGTTCCAACAAAGGATGACTGATATTATTTAATGGTCTGGAATTGGCGTTTATTTTTATATGCTTGCGTTGAAAAGATTCCTCACAGGTTCTAAATCGGGTTGAAGTACAATTCTTGATGCGAAGAATTCCTTTGTAAATCCTGTTTTGTAAATTGGTACTTAACAGTGTTGAAATGTCCAGTTTACCCAATTCGGTTTGTCAGCAAACTCAATTAATATGGTGCTCAATAATTCTACACAAATCAAAGAATTCATTCTGGCCAAGGTCTGTGTTGACTAAATTATTCAGTGTTTCGTCAGAAAAAAAACACCTGTCGAAATTTATCATTTATTTATTACAGCAAATACCAAAAAAAAAAACAAAATCCTTTCGTTTGTCAAAATGTGTGGGTCTATTCATCCATAACATTACTCAACACTAAAAAAGTATCTGACCCAGTTCATATTATTTCAAAATGAGGTTGACTTATAATAAATACATAACTGTGGGCATTTTATTTTGATAACACATCTGGAAGGGGAGATAAGGTGCTTAACATATTTATACGACACATAAAATTTGACTTTAATCACTCGTCATATCAAAAGAACTCAAGATATGAGTTTAACTCAATATGAGAATGAAAGATTAAAGAACAGTCAGTGATAACTGTACATTTGGTACTCCAATGATATGGACGGAGCCAACGAATCATGCCGTGGGTCTATATTTTTACCTAACGCAATTAATAGGGTTTTTCTGAAAAATCAAAATGAAGTATTAAGTATGCCGACGTGTCATCAGTAATAAAATCCCAGTTACATTCCGCCTAGTCACCTGTTCCTAAGTGCCCAGATCAAAATTAAATTGGGGCAGAGAATTTCTCAAGTTCGCCAAATAGTGAAAGCTGTGAGGATTCAAATTATATCCCGAAAGATGCATCAAAGCTATTTTTTTATTAAAGAGGGTGGTCGTAGGGTCGTATGTCCAGACATAAAAGAGCTAATTCAAGATTCATCGTTTACATCTACTTTTAACGATATTGGAAAACAATCATGAAACACTTTTATTGATGTTATAAAGAATTTCCTTGAATTTTGCGATAAAATAAAAGTTTTGTTGGACTGCTACTATAAATTGGGATGCAATATGTCACTAAAATTGAATATATGGGTTCCGTCAGTAACAAACATAGAGAGCGCTTTCACCAAGATATTGCTGCATTTGAAAATCGCTTTCAAGGTAGATGGGAGCCTGCTTTGCTCGCAGATTACTATTGGAGCCCTTTTAGGGATACCCCTTAATCCCAGAACAAGAGGAAAGCCAGTCACTCCCAAAAAACCATGCTGTTTCAATTGAAATAAAAATCAAAACTTCAATTTGTAATACTTACTTGCAAATATTATGCATGATAAATGATAAAATTTACCAATTTTCGTTCGTTTCGTTTTTTATTAGGGTTCCGTAACCAAAGCGTGCCAACGGGACCCTATTACTAAGCATTCACTGTCCGTCCATCCGTCCGTCAGTGAGCTCTATCTCATTGACCGTAATAGGTAGACAGTTAAAATTATCACAGAGTGTGTAATTTAGTTGCCTTTAAAATAAAAGATAATGAAAACAAGATAAGGTTAAAGAAATAAAGGGGTCCTCATAAAAGAAACCTATGTTCCAATATGTAATGCGCGCACTTATTGGGTGCGTTCAGCAGAACCAACCGCTGACATTTTCCCATTACTTAGTAAGCGCTGACTGATTTAATTTTTCTGCACGCAGTGCTGACTACTTCTCAAATTACGACGTTGGAAAATGTCCGGCTTCGAAGACTGTTGTGAGTGTTGAACAGAAATAGCTGAGAAAGAGACAACAATAGATGACAATCTTGCCCACATAAGATATTCTCCATTCCACTTATCTTTGAAACACACATAAACAACATAAATAAATACACTACATTGTGAATGAATTTGTGAATTTGACAGTCACAGTGAACACCAACGATTGGTTCTGCTGAACGCTCCCAACGATAACTTTTTTTCTGGTTCAAATTGATTTTAATCTTATTCCGACATTTCAAAGGTTTGTGTTTTATTTTTCATTAAGTCTTTGATTTTTGCGACTGCTGTAGAGCAAGCAAGTATATCTCTATTTTTAGGGTTCCGTACCCAAATGGTGCCAACGGAATCCTATTACTAAGCCTACGCTATCTGTCCGTCCGTCATTGAGCTCTGTCTCATGAACCGTAATAGGTAGGCAGTTGAAATGCCAGAGTGTGTGATTAAATTGCTGGTTTCACGACAAATAATGCAAATTAAAAAAAGAAAAAAAAAAAAAGAAATCCCCATACAAACCCAAATTCGAATTAATGTTCTTATTAGAAAAACTTTTCTGGTTTTAGCTAATCCAATTGATATTTGGACACTATAAGTTTCTGACCCATATTTACCAACCATGTAAATTGAAAGATCCTAGGATTCCTTGGAGGGATTTTTATTATCTTTTGTTTCTCATTTTGTTAATTTTTTTGTGGTATACTTTTAAGAGTTCTTTGAATATTGGCTATGGTGAGTGGAGTCATTCTCTCTAAAGCACCCATTATTTTTTCAAATTGTTTAATCTCGTACGATTTTAACTCTTTGGCAAGCGAATCTACCAGTCTGAGGGTTTTAATTTTTAGAATGAATCAAATCATTAACGGATTTACTTTGCTGCTAGTGCAGTACATATCGCCGAAAACTTCTTTGGTTTCAGCTTTCAAAGGTCGTAATACTGAAGAGAGATTATATCATTGATGCCAATGAGTAATTCTAAAAACCTCTCAAATCATATATGTAGTACGTTCTCCTAACTTCTTGAATTAACAATATTGTGTTTAGGAACTACTTCGTCTTTTTGACAACAGAAAACAGTACTACTACTGAACAAGGCACAAGATTTGTGTATTGCAAATGAAAAAGCCAGGACAAAAACAGAAGAAACCAGAATTAAATCTAAAATTTTTGATTATTTAAAAGAAAATACTGATACTGTTTGCTGCTCAAAGTTGTTGTAACTGTACGGAAAAACATGTAACTTAAGTTTTGATCTAGCATTAAAGAATATTTTGGAATTCTTCTAGAAACATTTCCCGAATTAGAGCTATGCCTCGGAAAAAGCATATTCATAGTTTCCTTAAACCAATTTTTAGTGTGTCTCATGACAAGAAAATGAGTTTAAGGCTATTATTGATTTAAATGAAACTTTTCCACTTACGGATAAAGGAATCGTTAGTTTACGGAGAACTATAGGGATAAAAATATTAACCTTTAATTTTTTTATTTTTTTTTATTATTTACAATGAAACTCTTTTTTTATGTAATGAAAATACACTTGACATACAAAATATGTGCAATTATGCTCAAACCCTTACCGATAACTCAAGACAGGAGGAACATTTTATCAAATAGTGATTTTGACCTTAACTCGCGATTAATATTTTCTTTGATAATGCATGGTTTTACTGAAAGAGCACAATATATAAAAAATAGAATAGATAAATAGGTCGGTAGTTAAATATTATAAAATATTGTGTTTGATTATGAAACATACGCTGCATTATGGAATTTTGTTAAAGCTGCGTTTTCGCGTTCTTGACTTTGAGAAAATTTGCTTATGTTATTGTCCTTGTACATTTGCTTGGCAACATTCTTTACCAACTCATTGGTAAAATTATGATTCTCGAAGCAATTACAACCAGTACGGTGAACCAAGTTCATAAACGCTTTGGTTAGTATTTCTTCAAGAAGTTGGTCATGCGTCTTTGGGACCGCTTCAAAGATATTTGGATTAACATACTTCATAATACGCTTCACGGTACGGTCATAATTCCATGGCAACCCAGTACGTTTGTTCACTCGAATTGGCTTTGGCCCTGGTTTTGACAGACGTGGCTTTGGATGTTTATCGTGAAGACGAACATTTTTTATTACTGTTCGTACCGGAAAAACTGTCTTGGTCTTGACTAAGCGTTTGGTTTTATTTTTCGCATTGATTTTTTTACCAAATGTTGAAATGTTAAATGTTTTCTTTTTACCAAATGCTTTGGTTTTACCAATTGCGCTGGTTCCGGTTTTATTGATGGTTGCATTGGTCAAGGTTCGTGATTTTGGCACCTTCACTGTTTTTTTGGCAACTGTTTTTCTTTTTTTATTTTTTGCCTTCTTTTCAAGTGTTTTCTTTTTGTTCATAATTTTGGTACGTAACACTGGCGCCTTATTCATATTTGGTTGGTTAATTGTTGTATTTTTGGCGAATAATTTAGTTTGTGTCGAAGAAAAGCAGCAAAAAAAATATATGAAGTGATACAGAGAATTTTGATTTTACTTTTGAACAAAGTCTGAATTAAATATGCAAAGAAAACTAGATGAAATATAAGAAATCGAGAAATCTTTTGTCAAAAGTTTTAGAACATTATGATTCAAAAGTAAGAAAATTAGATGGTATATTTATGTATACTTTTGCGAATGTGCCATCAAGTTAAAATTTATTATAAATCATGATGTGCAAAACTAGTTTCAGTTTTTCGATAACTGGAGGAAGTAATCCACATATCCATTGCACTTCTGAGTCGGAATTTTTGTTGATTTACTTTTTCATTACCTGGCATTGGGTGCGTGCAAGAGCCATGTCGGTGTGATATCATTTGAAAGCTTTTATGCAGGGTTGGAAAAACTGGCAGCATATTAGCAACAGCACCGAAAAATGTGGTGCTGCTGTGCTGCGAAAGTCTTTTTTTTTTAAAGTAATTTTTACATTTGCTTTTTTTTGTTTGGCATTGATGTGCTATTCTTTTGGCTGTGCAAAATTCAACAACCACTGCGGCAACATAGTATTGGTTTTTTTATTTATGTCGCTGTGCTGCCGTGCTGCATACTACATATGAAAGCGCAGTGACAGCACATCATTTAGTTATTTTATTATTGCTGTCTCTCTGCTGCCATGCTGGCAACTTACCGCAGTCACAGCATAGATGCAACAAATGAAAAAACGACAGCATTTTCAATCCCTGGTTTTATGAGCCTTTTACATGGTCAGTTAAGTCTCAGTCCAAACGTCTGTTATCGCTTCAGAAATCGAAATGGCCATCAGTTCATTTCTCTGTCATCGTGTCTGTTATCGGTTCGGATTTAAAGTCGATAATAGACTAAGGCTGATGCTTAACTGTCTGTTTAAAGGGCCCATGAGTCTAAAATACTATCAATAAAAAATTGATCGATACATTTGCAGAAGTGACAGATGATACATTAAAAAAATAAAAGTGAATGACGTATACGGGAAAGATCCAATAAATCACCGCCAATGTCAGCGCTGGTTTGCAAAATTTTGTTCCGAAGATTTTGACGAGAAAGATGCAGCGCGCACTGGCCGGACATTGGAGGCTGATGACGACCAAATCAAGGTAATGATTGATCAAAACCGCAGTTATTTAACCCGAGAGATTGCATAAAGGCTTAACATATCACGTAGAACTGCGGAAAATTACCTCAAACATCTTGGATACCTTAACAAGCTTGATATTTGGGCTACGCATGAGTTCAAAAATAAGCAAGCAAGTGATGTCACATCCAAGTATAGGCCCGAACTCGTTTAATCAGATTGTCATTTGCTTCACACTCTCTCTCTCTCTCCTTGAATGGTGAAACCTGATGAGGCTGTCAAAAACTACTTGACACAGTCTTTTGCCCATAAGGATTAGCAGATCTACGAGGGCGAAAAAATCTAACTTGAATGTGGTCACACAAAATGGCCAATATATAATCGATTAATGTTTTATCTACACATAATAAATCAATTTTGAATTTAATGAAAAAAATTGACATGACTTCAAATGGGAATCATGTTTAAGGGCTCCGTATCCAAAAGCTTGCCAAAGTAACCCTATTATTAACTAAAATGCTGTTTGTGAAGCTGGTCACTCTACCCATTGCTGGGTAATTGTTGCCTTTTTTTAGATCATTTTCGGTTTTCTTTCTCTTTTGTTTGTTACGCGCCAACATTTTTTAAAAGATTTTTATAAAATAAGTATCAGGAATGAAAAAGGGAGCTGCAAGAACTATTTGCATACATTGCACAATGTTCTAAATCACGTATTTTTCACAATTTTTTTTTTTTTAATTTAGCCAAAGTTCCACGTGTGTGTATAACCAAAACAAAAAACATGAATGCGGATGTGGATGCTCAGTGTGAAACCACTATTATCGAACTAAAATTGGGACTCTATTAGTGCCTAACCCATATTCATCAACTATGTAAATTTCAAGATCATAGAATAAGTAGGAAAGGTACCTCCCATACAAACCCAAATTCAAATTAATGTCCTTATTACCTTTTGTTTCTCATTTCATATTTCACTTTTGCAACAAATACAAATTAATATTACATAACTTCAGACAGAGGTACAAGCTTTACGTCCAACGAATTTGCATACATAGTGTTAAAACCTTGTGCGGTGGTACGGAACCCTTCATGTGCCGAGTCCGACTCTCCCTTAGACGATTTTTATTTTATTTAAATTTGCTTAACATATAATCTATTGCATTTTTTCCTGACTAGCCATGAAGGATGAGTTTATTCGTAACAGATCATAGGGATAAGCGTGGCTATAACCCAATCTGCAAACCGATTATCTATGGTGCAGAGCTTATACTTTGTCCTTTGTGGAGGCAGTTGAGTTTATTATAAGTTGCTCCAGTTTATCAAAACAATGGAACCATAAAAGATTATTAGATTATTAACCACACAAAGACGTTTGAGATGAGCACTCCAGAATCCGAGACATCGCTGCGTAACATTGCCCATTGCAGAGAAACCTTTTTGGAAATAAAAAATGTCAAGTTCTACTTTACTCACATATTCAAGAAAAGTTCTATAATATGCAAATCCTTTACAAGGTTTAATAAACAACAATTCTATTATTTTGAACTTTGTTCTCGAATACTTCCACTGAGTAAATCTGTATACATATACAATATATTTTCAACAGAAATAAAAACTCAAAGGATTATTGAATATGAAAAAATATCGAAATTGAGGCACAATTCAGATTCAGTATGCGTCAATGAATGCCAAAGCAAACTGCTGAATGCTGTTTAAGTTACAAGGACTTCTTATGACTGATTTTTCTTTTTGCATTCATTTTATTATTTCGTTGAATGCACAAACACAAGCCAAATGTCGTTGGCAGATACAAGACAGAAACCGAAACAGGATGCACAAGCAGCAACGACAAGAATGACAGCAGCATTATTAAAGGACATAAAAGGCGGCGAGTCTTTGCCTTAATTTTTCGGCAAAATGAACGATCTGAACATACGGAAAGAAATGGTACAAAACAGAACAGAATGATACAACAGCTGGAAACATGAAGAAAATGTTGTCCTGGCCTCAAGTTGTAGAAACAGTCGAGACGTCTGGACTCGACCAAGGACGACGACTATGCAGATAAAGAAGAAGCATTAAAAAAAAAAATTGAAAACACGCAAAAAGAGAAACATCAGCAAAAAGTACAATTTGTGTTGTATACTTCACACCTTAAAGGACACTTGGCAACATCACTAGCAAGGATATGTGACTCTGTCTTATTGTATGTATATAAGTATGCATGTGTATTTGAATTCCTGCACAATCATGAAGCTTCATGCGCCTAAAGATATGCAAATTTAATGACTAAGGAAAAAGATAAGATACTCGTAGAGCGAACGAGAGCAAGAAGAACGAAATCCGGCAACAACAAGGACGACTTGACGACTTCAATACAACCCAAACCCAAGAAGAAGTCAAGTCAAGTCTGAGCATTATAAAATTTATTTATTGCACTCATTTGCACTCAACGGATTTACTTAAAGCCTCATTGTATGTACATATGTAAGTTAACTTCTTTTACAGTATACTTATACCTAACAGACTGCTGCCCGAAACCATCTTTTTGTACATAATTTTTTTTTTCGTTCGTCCTTTTGTTTTGTTTCCTTTTTTTACAAAGGATCATTCCGTTCTTTGTTCATTTGATAATCAATATGCTTGTTGAGTGTTGGTCAGAAGCAAGCTGTGGCCATAAACCTATCAAGGATCATCCTTGTTAATTTATTCATTGCCAATTCACACACACAAAATATTTTGTATGTAAATTACTATTATTATACGTTTGTTGTTATGTAATATAAAGCTAAACCAAGCTGTGCTCAGTTGTGTTGAGTTGAATTGTGAAAGCTAGTTGAAGTTTTGAATTTTTCGTAGATAAAATTTTCCTGTTTACAATCGAATTAAAATAAAGAAGGTCTTGTTCCTGGAACTCAACATGGATGGTTAGTGTTAGAAATGTTTTTATATACCTACATTTAAATGCCAAATTTGACTTTAAGATCCATAATTTCATTGAGATTAAGAGAGAGATTAAGTAATAACAGAAAAAAGTTTGTTGAACTCATTTGGGTATATCCGCCGACTCTAGAAGAGACATCCTTTAGAGTAAGTATTTAGGTTCCTTGCATTAGTTGACGGATAGCAAGTTAACGCCTTAAGGAAAGGTGACATCGTCTTTAATGGCTTAGCATTGGGGCAATAAGTTTTGGCAGACTATCTGCCAAGGTATCAAGTTAGTTGTAAGTGAAGAAGGAATCTTTCGTAAATTGTAAGACAATGGGTTTTAAATACCCAAATTACTTAACACAATCTAAATAGCAGTTACATTCAATTTTAATTCGGAAATTTCAATGAGAACCATTAAGAGGCCTTATAGGGCAGAATAAATTTCAATTTAGCTCAAGCAGTTGGGTATGAAGAAGTTACCGGCTCTCTAAAGCCCTGTTGCCACTTAAACCAGAACCAGACTGCAGTACATTTGCTCCAGAAACAGACCAGAAAAAGGACATGAAACAGAAAACAGTGCTGCCAGATTGCATTAGCAACGAAACTAGAACTCACTGCATTCGCTACACAACCAGAAAGAAGTCAAAACGTTTGACTTGTTTCTGGTTGTGTATGCGAATGCTTGTGAAGGTGTGAAAAGTGTTATAACTTGAAAGTGTTAAGAAAAACTTATAAATTTCGTCAAATTAAACGAAATCTTGTATAATGTAAAAGACAAAAGATTTCGTGACATCAAAGCCACAATTTGTAACGCACAGCTTATGGGTTTTTTCACCCCAAATTGTCGGGACGGTTTTTTTAAATCAGCCTTTATGCAATTTAAAACTTCAGGAAAGAGGAGCGGGCAAAAACGGAAGTGTTCTTTTAACTTCATCTCATTGTCCATTAAATGACGACTAACCAAAACGTTGAAAGCTCTTTGTGTATACGAGGGGTACTATTTATACTTCGGGAATAGCAAATAATAACAAACATTTTTTTCTATATTCACCATGATGATCAATGCACTTTTGCATTCGTTCAAACCATTTGTCATAGCAGTTTTTCCATTCCTCTTGAGACACTTCCAAAACATGGTTTTTGAACGCTTCATCTGCTTCTTTGGCGCTCGTAAATCGTTGACCACGCAGTTTACCTTTGATATTCGGGAACAAGAAGAAGATTGGGTGCCAAATTTTTGACTGTTTCAAAAATTCACCTGTTTGACGAGATGTGTGAGAGCTCGCATTGCCATGATGGAGAGTGATTCGTCTTTGGCAGTTGGTTTTGCGAATTTCTCTGAAAACTTCCGGCAAACGAATGGTCGTGTACCACTCAGAATTGACCGTCCTACGTTGCTCAATCGAAACAGTGGCCACATGACCCATTCTTCCGAAGAAACAGGTGACCAATTGCCTCGCAGTGCTTCGAGCGCGAACAACTTTTGCTGCATTTGGCTCATCTTGGAACAACCACATGGTCGATTGCTGTTTGTTTCCGATTCATACACGTCTTTTGAAGCACCACGGTTAAACTTTTTAAGCATTTCCTTACACCAATCGACGCGAGCCTTATTTTGAGCTATTAATAAATTATAGAGTATCCAACGACTGCAAGTTTTTTTTTACAACTAAGTGTTCATGCTAAGTCGAATGAATTGAAGTGGAACTAATGTGCAAGGATGCCTCTATCTCACGATATGTCACATGACGATCTTGTAAAGAGTGGGCCATTTAAAAGTTTTGATTTAAAATTTAAATAAAACAAAAACGGTTTCAGATTTTGCCAAATTTATTTTTTTGTTTTGAAGAACAATTGTTCCGCTTAGAAATGGAATATTATTTCATTCAAATAGCTGTCGTGGCTGGCCTCACAGTAGCCTATTCGGTCGGACCAATTTTCGAGCACTTTTTCGAGTGTTTGGGGCCGTATCTCGTCAATGGCATTACGAATGTTGGCCTTCAACTGGTCAATTGTCTCTGGATGGTGGACATAACACTTGTCTTTAACGGCACCCCACAGGAAATAGTCCAACGGTGTCAAATCGCAGCTTCTTGGCGGCCAATTGACATCACCATTTCGGCTGAATTAAACGGCCATCGAACGTTTCGCGCAATAAGTTGATTGTGGCATGAGATGTGTGACAAGTTGCACCATCCTGCTGAAACCAAACATTGTCCACATCAATACCATCAAGAGCGGGCACAAAAAAATGATGCCTCCGCTCCACAATCCGCACCAAACAGTCACTCACAATGGATGCATTGGCTTCTCTAAGACCTCGTGTGGGTTTTCCGAGCCCCAAATACGCCAGTTTTGCTTATTGACGTAGCCACCAATATGAAAATGAGCTTCGTCCGAAAAGATGATTTTTTTTCGCAAAATCGACATCATTGATTTCTGCCCAATTGTCTTTGTTTTGGAAATAAATTTCCAATATATTCCAACGTTGCTTAAGCGTAAACCGATTCATTTCGTTCAGCGGAGATAATGTACTGAATTTTATGACAGAACAGAATGACATAAGTATTGCCAGAGTCTAATTAACGCGTGGTTCAATATGAAATCGATGGATGGCCCACACTTTATTATCAGTCCATACACTGCATCGATGTTTTGTTGCACAACAACCGATTTTGGACGACCTTCAAGAATTCGGCGGCGACCGAACTACGACCACGATTGAATCCACAATACCAGCGATATGCTGTGGATTTCGATGGTGCTTTATCGCCATATAAAGAACTGAGTTTATCGACACATTCTTGTTGAGATAACTCCAAAGCGCCGAAAGTTGTGCAAAAAATCATCCAACGTAAACCTTCTCTTGAAATTTCCATTTTTTGGCCAAATTGATTTCCTTGACTCACTTGATGAAACAAAACAAATTGCACTTGTACATCAAAACGTTGTGAGCTCGTTTATGCGTGAAAAAATGTCAAACTTTATTATGGTATTGCCAGATTTTAGCTATTGACATTAGTGTTGCCAGACTCCCGAAATAGACATAGTACCCCTCGTACAATCTGGCACGTTTCGCCTTCTTTTCATTGGTCAACAAAAGAATACAGACCAAATCTTTCAAATCTTCTTCAAAACAAATTATATGCTGCCATGCCTCATCGAAATATTGTGTTTTTTTTTTTTTAAATAACTAAACAGGAAAAAAACAAACGAAGTATGCACGAGTATACATAAAATTTAATTTTTTTAGTTTAAAGAATAGGATTTTTTTATCTCTACTTCTCTACAAATAATAATAATAATAATAATAATAATAATAATAATAATAATAATAATAATAATAATAATAATAATAATAATAATAATAATAATAATAATAATAATAATAATAATAATAATAATAATAATAATAATAATAATAATAATAATAATAATAATAATAATAATAATAATAATAATAATAATAATAATAATAATAATAATAATAATAATAATAATAATAATAATAATAATAATAATAATAATAATAATAATAATAATAATAATAATAATAATAATAATAATAATAATAATAATAATAATAATAATAATAATAATAATAATAATAATAATAATAATAATAATAATAATAATAATAATAATAATAATAATAATAATAATAATAATAATAATAATAATAATAATAATAATAATAATAATAATAATACATTTTGAATTATGTTTTAATACTCGTATAACTTCCAATTGATTTTCACTTTAACTGGGGGATTGAACAACAGGACTGTTTCTGTTCAATGTAGCAACACACAAAAAACTAGACACAGAACAGCACCAGGAACAGGTTAAGAATTGTTGTTTATGCATCTGGTTTTGTTCCTGGTTTTGCTTTATATGGCAACAGGACTATAAGTAAAATCGCATAACGATTTTAAGGCATCGTGAACGTTTACATGAGCTTATTCAAATGCACCCGGGTTGAAAGGAATAGTCGAAAATAGTTTACTTTAGCGAGTGAATCCGTTACTGAAAGAATGCGACGACCGTTAGGTACAATATCTCATATCGTTTATTATTCATAAAAGCAAGAGATCAATGGCAATTACAACTGATTTTAATAATATTAGTGGAACAATATTTATATATAATACCTATTTATCAAATATATTTAAATGATATTGCACACAGTTAGGCGTGCTGTGCCCCAAAGACCACAATCAATCAATTGTTCCTTCATTCTGAACATTTGCCAGATTCTATCCACTGCTTTTTCTAAAGTTAAAGAAGCTGTCTGGAAGGATCTAAGATTAACATGGAAGCATTTTTTAAGGACTTGGATATATCTATGTTATTATTCGGTAAAAAAAAAAAAAATACAGAAACATTGTATTAATTTGAAATATTGAAAAAACAACATAAAAAATAAAATAAAAAATAATATAAATAAAATATACCTATAATATGAAAAAAAAAAGTATTAAAGCAAGGAATGAAAAGATTTATCCATAAAATTCAAATTTAATGCATTGAGTACTATGCATACTTATATACACACAGATCTATGAACCTTTTTACATTAATTAAGCTTTTGTCTGTTATATTTTTTTTCTACCAATTTTATTAACGTAGACAATCAACATGTTTCCCTAGCAAGCAAAAACATTATGTTCCAGTAATAAACAGTAAAGTTTTATTTAAATTTCTTTTTCCTTTTATTTTAATGACATTATGACAATAAAGTGCAATGAGCAGAAAATAAAAGTGTTAAAGTAAAAGCACAAAAGCGAAGAATTAAAAAAAGAACACAACAAAAACAATAGTACAAAATTCGCGACAAACATGAACAGGGAAAAGACAGAAAAAATATATCAGTACAATATCATGTTCAGTATAACCAAAAACTAGGTACCCTTCCTAATGCAAATGTTAAGCATTTTATCCAAAAAAAAAAGAGACAAGAACAATAAGCTACAAAATGTAAGATCTCATCAATCATTATTGATTAATTGAAAATAGAGCAGTATTTTTAAACCGTTCGTTCGAATATGTGTGTATTTAAGGGTGTAATCTGATGATCTATTATTCTGATTAAATAAATTTTTCAATATTTTGTTTATTGTACAATGTTCTAAAATTTGTATGCTGTAATTAAAAAAAAAAGGTACAAATTATCAAAAGCAAATATTTAAGACCATGGGTAGACCCTTGCTAGACCGATTACGTTTAATTTGTAGTAATCAGAGAACTTCGATTGCAGCATAATATTGTCGCATGATGATAAATAATTAGCATCTAAATAAAATCATAGGCTGAAAATTTAAAATGAAAATCCTACTTTGCATAAAAACATGCAGCTTTCTGATTTTTACGGTCTTAGATGTCTGCTAGGGGCATCTCTGTTAATTCAACTGAAGTATATTTACCTGCAATAATAAAATGAAAAAGGGGGTATATAGTATCGTTATACTACCGTAATATTTTCTGCGTGAAAACGTTTCTCTGAGTTTTTGACCGTGAGACGTTTCTTAACACAATGATGCAACAACTGTAGTTGTCCAACACAATGCAAATGCCTGACACAAGGCACACATCGATATGCTTATGACTAATTAAACATTCATTCATACATAGTCAACGTGTTTCACAACAATGGCTCGTGAGTACAAAGGACACTCACATTTTCTTTTATATTATAAACGGTTTATTAAACTTTAATAATCTTGGCCCAAAATGAGCTTTATCGTATTGCCAAATGTTTGTTGTTGTTACAAAAAGTGTTTTAACAAGACTCATGGTGTCGTAACCGGTCACGCATCCGAATAGTTACCGCGCCCCATATCCCTTAATTTTTCAATAAATTCTCCGATTTTTTTAAAAAGAACATTAATATTCAATAACATAGACACTTGGCTTGTTAGAGGAATATCCGGAATATCGAGCGATGAAAATTTTCTTTCTTAATGAACCAATGTGGGTAGGCATTATTAGACTACAAGAAATTTTAAATATGGACTTAAATCTTGACATACTGTACGATGAAGTAGGAATCTTATGCGACCATATCTCATTGAAGAGAATCGTGTCGATTTAAACTGGGTTGACTTTCTTTGCGAAACCAAAAGACCGAAATCCCTGCCCTGCTTCTTGCGAGCGCATATTGAGCATGATGGAACAAGTGTGGAGCAAGGAAAGGAACAGGATGAAAATATCGTTGATAAAAGCTGATTTATAAATACTGCAAAACTTCAATTTTTTATATAAAACCTTTTATGATTACCTGCTAAAAAACCATGAATTATTAAATTCTTCTCGATAACAATAAATAATAAATAGAATAGTAAATAGAAATTTACAAATATTTACGATTTTCATTTTTACATGATTAAAACCCCCACCCTTCCCCGGCTTTATTAAAATTCTCCCGGGTTGGATCGTTCCAGAGTTGGTTACCCTACTGGGATGGTATATTCCTCTATTTTTATAATAGACAAACTACATGACGCTACGAATTTTGAGTCACAAGATATATTAAAAATATTGACGACACATTTAGTGTTTCATATCTAAAACAGCGTCAGATTTTGGCATAACCCTTTTTAAGTTAAAATTTTCTATAAAATATACTTACGTTACATCCCATTATCATATTTTCCATGTTACAAACATTATTGGCAATTGATAATACCATACACATTGTACTTTAAGTAAGTTTCAAAAGTATAAAAAAGGTACAAGAAAAACACATACTAGTACATAATTGTGCAACACCATAAAAATTAACCTAACGTGACAAATTTATATCTTAGCAAGTGCCAAACAAATTCACTGATCTTATAATGCAACATTTTTCAGACCCACACAGTTGTTTAGCTGAATCTGGTTGATGATGGTAAATGTTTCCAAAATTGATGGAAAATTGTTGCACATGCTGTAAAAAATTGGTGGGTTGGTTAATTGGATAAAAAGCAATTTTAAAGATTACTTAGAATGGAACTTCTTCAAAATGATAGAATTTATGTACATAGTTTACAAATAGAATATTATTTTAGAAATAATAGACTCATGGACTATGAAAAGTTCTGATATTTGTTTCATATTATTTAGAGGAGGTCATACATTTTATTCTTTTTCTTTTCTATCTGAGACTCATAGATTATTGGAAATGCCGATATTGCCTTCATAATCTTATGTTTAATGGGATACATAGAATTTACTATATCTAATTTTTTTGCTTATCTATCTAAGTGTTTTTTGTATCTTCTTAACTCGTTTGTCATTGGTACTTTTTTATTTTTTGTTTTACTGCCTTCGTCTTCGAGTTCATCTTCTACTTTCTCTTTTTGTTGTTTGCTTTTTTTTTGCTGTTTCCTGTTTTTTCATTTGTTTTCAATGCAATTATCCTGGATAAATATCTTCTTCCGTTTTAACTGTAATTACAAAAGTTTAATTGAGTTTTCTCAGCTCGTTGTTGTCGTCATCTCCATCTCCATTTCCATCACCATTGTCGCCATCATTTCTATCTGTCGCTTATTCGCCTACTCACAAATACTCGCGTATTCTATCTGCAATAGTAGTATGTTATCTCTGTATCTGTGTATCTCTCTTGGTCTCTTACTCTGTATGTTTTGTGGGACATTTTACCTTGCTAAAAAGCAGAACAGAGAGACATAGAGGACTACGCGGGCGAGTGCTTAAGGACTTTCCAAGTATTTTTTGTGTTGGTTTGAAAGTCAGTCGTTCATTTATTATTGTTGTTGGTTGTGTTGCAGTCGCCGCCATTGCCAATTCTTATTCTTTCAGCATTTTTTCTACAACTTTTTCTCTTTTTTGTCGCTGTTCTTAATACTGCTGCTGCTGATGTTGTTGTTGTTATTGTTGATGCTGTTGACGTAGCACAAAAGAGTTGTTATTGTCGCAGACAATTTTCTATTGTGGCTAGATGCTGTCTGCCAATGCCAATGTACCACTACTCACCCGCTCAACAACTTTCTTTTAAGCCTTGTTTGCTTACTTGTCTAAAACGGCTACGAATGACAACTGACTGATTGCAAACACTTCTGAATTTGTTATACTAAGATATTCTATTTGTTTCCTTTCGAAATTTCCTCCTAATTTGATGTTGTCAAGGATAACCGCAACAACCAAAAGGGAATATACACGTACATAGTACACATAAAAATTAATCATTCAGGACAAATAAACTTTGTGTGGGTTTAGTTTGATTGCATTATCCACATTGCCTTATTCACCTAACATCTTTGTGAGAATTTTCGATTCTGGGTATAATAATTATTAGAAAATTATGCCTAAATCATGCTCATGGTCCTTCTTGAGCTTGGTACGACGACACGTGCCTCGATTACGGTCTATGTTGTGATATTTTTGAAAGTCATCGCTAAGGATCCTGACTATAATGAGTTTCTTGAGCCGAGTCCGTTCTTCTTCCTTACCACACTGCGGGCTGATCAGCCACTCTTCCATATTCCTTTCTCCTGCTCTTGTTAGCATTTTAGTATCAATATTTTTATAGGGTTCATGATTCTTCGCTTCTAATTTGGCTTTATGAACAAAAACACTTATTGCATTTAAGTTGGATTCATCGCTAATAATTTTCCAAATGCTTAGTATTGAATGCGACCCACTCTTTTTAAAAATAAATAACACTCACCCTTTCTGATAGAAATTGTTCATTTATTATCTTAAATTTCAATATTTTATTTATAAAAATTAAGGTTGATAAGGACTAAATATGAACGGTTATTTTTTTGGTGACTTTGATTAAACTCAAGAATAACTTAAGGTTAGTCCAATCTAGTTTAACTTCATAATACACATGTTTTAAAAAGCTCCTTACTCAAAATTTGCAGCGACCCAAGATGTATGTGTGTATTATCTGTTTGTTAGCTCAAAAACTGAGAGCATGGCATGCAAATGCACGGACGAACAAATGAACAGATGGACGAACATAGTTAAAAAGATTGAACTCTTCATGCTGATCATCTGATCATATCTACAAAGTTTTCCTTTTTGAAAACAAAAAGGGCCAACAAATAATATACTAGAAGGCTAATTCAAGTAATATACAAGGAAATATTTTCAACCAATAAATATAAAAATAAAGTCAAAGTTTCAAATCAATCTATACTAATACAATATTATGAAGAGGAAAAACTCAAAAACTACTTAATTCATTTTAAAATTTATTTCACCTATAGAAAGCAACATATGTTTATAAGCGAGTAACATGGGCTCTATTTTATTTTCAGGAAAATTAGAGATCCCTACGAATATTACAATAATGTAACCCAATGTATCAAAACTCTATACTATACATAAAATTGCTTATATGCACTCCCAAAACTTTTCGTACGTTTTATCGTTGTTTACGCTTTGCTGCTTCTTGAATTTTGTGCAGTTGCTGTTGTTATTGTTGTAGTTGTTCCTCCCATTTATTAATAACTGTGTGAGTGTGTTACGCTCTTTGTTCTCTTCTTTTTGAATATGATGTTCACTGAGAGTGGATCATTTAACCACATATAAAAATTTAAAGTACAATATATTGCACTATCATACGCAAAATAACGGTAGGATCTTTCAGTGAATAATACATAATACAATGGTAAAAAAAGATATCCATGCACTGTCATTTTCACAGATGAAATGAAATTGCCAAAAACCTTACTGTAATATTCTGAGAATGAGAATTTCCATAAATTAGATATTGGCAGCCATGATTACATCCCATGTTAAGGCTTCTTAAAGATGAACATTCTTAGCAAACTGTAAGCTCAACCAAAACTCTTGCAAAACATACAATTTCATTAGCTAGAAATATAATAATATTGTTCTTATAAGAAAAATATTCTGTCTGCGATAAAGCAATTGTTCAGTTCATTATTACAAACATTGCAAGTTTCTCAGCATACTGGGGCCTCATTTAGTTTTGCCACCCCAGGACTCTGACGAGCCTAGTTCGCCAGCATTAAATTCTAAAAAAAGTAATCTTTCTCCAAGATCAATGCACAGCGTCATGAATGAAATTCTATCCACCGTTTTCTCTCCATTTGTGCCCAAAAAAATGAATCGTCTTGCGAAAAAGGCTCCGAAATATTTGTAGAAATATTGGAATGAAATATAGTTTTTAGTAGTTCTTTGGTTGTTTGCTTTGGAACTTATGGAGTCATATGAATATTTTTTCCAGTAATTATTAATATTAGTCAATTCAGCACATTTTTTATAATTCTTAGTACATTTTGCATAAGATATCTTGATTTAATCAAGTAGTGTATTTCAAACGACAACCAAATTGAACAAATTTCCCTAACCTTTAGTCGCCATTAGGACCTGATAGCCACCACTATAGAATGTTTAATGTTATGGTAATTAATTTTGTCACAAATATTCAATTTTTTTTAGCGCTCGTAATTTTCACTTCCTTTCTTTCTTTGCTTTTAGAATATCCTTCTTGAGGATTTTATTGAAAATATTGTATAAAATAAAAAACTGGAAATATGAAAAAAAGGAGAGTGAAAAATATTGCAAAAGTTCTTCATAAAAATAATGACTTTTTCCTTAGTTTAACCTGATTGAAATTTAATTAAAATGCAAATTGTTTGCTTGCCGTATAATTGTTGTCCAGCCTTTTGTACCATTGTGTACCTTCTTTGAATGAAATTTGTAGTTATATGTACAATATACTAGGTGTATATTTATCTATGTACATATAAAGGTATATTTATTATATCTTCTTGTTGTTGTTATTGCTGTTGTACAATAAGGTTTGACATAGCGTTTGCGTTTTACCTCAGCAATTCCTTTTTGTGTACGATAAAGAAAGTTCTAAAAGTTTTTTTCTCCATTATTTCTCTGCTTTCTTTCCACTGGAATAAACAATAATTTCTTAGCCACACTCTTTCATATTCTAATTTGATCTTATTGCACTTAAAGAAGACTTAACATGTACCAGATTGCTGTGGCTTATTGTCGTCATTTTTCCGGGACACGCAATTAAGCGCTTCAGCATTTGATGTTTTATCGATTTTTTTACAGGTATTTCAGCTTCTTATTTTTTTTCTTAAAAAATAGAAAGTCTTTATAAAAATTCCCTCATAACATCCATTGTAACAGTTTTTTCTGGTATTTCTGTAGAATTTATAGTATTTTTGCGATAATCCTCAGAGATATATTTTATTTATATCAGATACTTTTGACCAGCAAGTTTTAATAATTTCTTCACGAAGTTTTCTCCAAAAAGGAGAGGCAAATAAATGCACCTATTAATGGGAATGATTTCAGTGCCTCGTCGTAATATTCACCACTCCAATTATATCGAGTCCCACCCGCGAAAAACATGTAAGCGACATTTTTTTCGAAAATCACTTTTTTGATGTAAATTTGTTGTAATTTCCTCATAATGACTGTCAAACTTGTAGTTCCAGCAATAGTCCAAATATGGAAGTGATATCGAATTGTATGTACTAAACTGAAATGCAAAAAAAAAAAATTGACAGTCATTTTGAGGAAATCATAAATTACACTGGTCGACAAAAAAAAACACTTTTTGTTTGTCACATGAACTATTTTAGTGGATAACTGCTAATTCGAGGTCGCTGATTTTGAATCTGCCCTTATTTTTTTTGGTATCACATCTAGTTTTTGAGATATAGCCACTTCTTTATAGACCAGAAACTTATAGTGTCCAAATTTAAGTTTGATACGTCAGAAAACAAAAGCTTTTTCATATAAGAACATTAATATAATAGGGGGTTTGTATTGGAGGTACCCCCCCTAATGGTCCGATTCGGCTGATTCCGACAAACGTTCAGCGTTTGGTAAAAAGAAACCTATGTGCAAAATATCAGCTCTCTAGCTAGAAAATACCGTGAAGAGTATAATGAGAAGAAATACACACATTGAATGTGCCGTTTCTTTTCTCCGTTGTATACACACACGTCTGGTCGCAACGAAGATTTGACATCCACTTTTGTCAAATAAAATCAAGAGACCAGAACAGATTTGAAGAAAATCAAAACGTTTTGATTTGACTCAAACATTGTATCCAACGTCAAATCAGCGCCATCAAATCACTACAGCTCTCTCATTTCTCAGAAGATCAAATCGTGGAAGTGTGGATTTCTACCTTTAGGTAATGAGAAATAAATATTTTTTGCTCAATGATGTAGGGCATTAACTCTGCCCACTGGTTAACGGCGTGTTACGGTATGAGTAGAGCTTGTAAATAAGCAGTATAGCGGTAAAGTTTAAAAATAAACGGTACTGAAGTAACGTTTGTAATCAAGCGGTACAATGGCAGCGCAGCCGTTGATGCTCTAGGTGGATATGGTGAGATAGGTCATTTGAATGTTTAGTCTTAATTTATGACTCCAAGCGATAAGTTATGTGTCGCTTGTAAAAAGTTTTTATTTCCTTTATGGTTATAATAATTCCCTTCCTTAACATATACGTTATAGAGTCTCCAACTCATTATTCTATACGATTTCTGGGAGAGTGCATCAGTTTTCCTCCCGTCTTTATCGTATTACATGTATTTTCCATAGAGTGGTGTACATATTAAATGTGATGTATGCAATTATTGCTTTACATTAAACCTTTCTATTTTTTCTACCTGTCTTGTCTTTATTTCTTTACATTAACCCTTCTTTCCGGAATTTCTAACATTTCTCAATATTCCAACTACTAACAGCTTTTTTTTTGGTATATTCTAACATGCCTTCTCATTATTGGTTTACTTTAAATTTAAGGAGAAATAGAGAAAAGGCTTTGTAACTTTATAGCCAAGTATTAACTTTGCGGTTTGCGGATTGGTCAATAATCTCCGCGACAGTGACAGGCAGGTAGAAATTAACCTGTTGCGTTATAATAGAATCCCTTTATCCCATGAACCCTACACGAAATAATGACGTACATATATCTTAAACACTTTAACATACATGAAATTAATACTTCAAAGGCATTGCGAATTTCAGTTATTATTGAATAAAAATAGTTTGTTATACAGTTTAACTAATACTAATCAATTTGGACTGCACGATAATATTCTGTATCGTTTTGACCATAGGTGGTGCCTTTTTGGGATCACTTTCCGCAGTACAATCTTCTTTGCTAATTTTCAAGGCTTCCATAACACGAAGACGAGTATCATTGAGGTTCAGTGAAGACTCCTGCAACCGTAGCAGCGGGATGTGGAGCTGGTGTTGGTGCAAGCAGTTTTGATGTGGCACTTTTATGCTGTATACATTTTCGTATAAAACCCGATGGCTTAAAATGTTAATCATCATCATTAATCAACTATATTTTACATATTGCCGATTCTTTTAACATATTTCCTTCAATAGTTCCTGAGAGCTTTGTCAGTCTACGATTTTTCGAATCTTGATCCATTGCATTAATATTTCCTTCATTTAATATGTCTCCGACATGATCTATGTGATTTGCAGCTGTCGGTACAGTAGACTTTAGTAAGCGATCATACCATACAACAAAGCCTTTTCGTCACTCATCTTCAATTTTTTGATTTGTTTAACTTGTTTATTATGTGCAACAGGATTAATCACGCGTAGATCACACCGTTGTCGTTTATTGTCTACGCTGAAGTGGTGCTCTTCTTCAATGCTGCTTTCGTGTTTTCGATTGTTGTTTCAGTCACTCATTCGAAGCAAATCATTCCATTTATCAAGTAACTCCTTCACGGTTTGATCTAACTTACCACCAAACTCTCGGATCGAATTAACAGTTTTCTGGATATCTGTCTCCTGAATATATTCAACGGTGATATGAAGCTGACCAAGTTTCAGGACACATTTTAGTTGCGCAAACTAATCACTTTGCTTACGATTTATTTTCTGTTGATAATGACGGACTTGGTCAATTATATTCTTTGTTGATGCCATTGTAAGAATATTTAAGTTTGGTTTAATATAATAGTTTTCTTTTCACTTTTCGTAAGTATTGAACAATAGTTTTCACTCTCAAAGAACTGGTGTAAAATGACATAACATGCCATGATCATCTATTTACATTCAAAATATCAGTCCATGCACTAATTACGGTAGAAAAGGGCTTTGCAACCTAATAGCAATTAATAATTCCCGCGACAGTGACTGACAGGTAGAAATTGACCTGTTGAGTTAGGTAGGAACTTTATATCGCCATCTTTAGAAATCAAATCGCGGATAGTCTAATGTAAAAACAGGTAGAAGAATTAAGATATCCGAAAAAGGGTTAAAGTAAAGCAATTATGAGAAGACAGGTAGAAAAGTTAGAATATATCAGAAAATGGTTAATATAAAGCAATAATTGCATACATCCAATTTTATATACATATGTACATATATGCAATGAGATAAAAACTGAAAATAAAAAACTGATGCACTCTCGCAGAAATAGCATAGAATCGTAAGTAGGAGATTCTATAAAGTATATATACTCCGTTTCAAAATTATAACCGCATATGAATATTGATAATAATTTTTCTTCGATGTGTCTAAGCGGGGTTTTGGTTTTACCGTTAGATATGTTTATTGAAAGCTTTTTGTTTACAAAGGTAACAACAACATATGAGGCGAGAATGAGAGAATAGAAGAAATGACGCTGTTGCAAAATTATAACCGCATATTAAAAAAAGCTTGGTTTTTGTTTACTTTTTGGTAGTTTTTGTAATTTTAATAGCGTGTACAGTTTCCATTTTTTTCAATTAACTCGAAAATTCGATTTGGCATTGAATCAATTAATTTCATTATCTGCTGGTGGCTGAAGGAGACCCAGGCTTCAAGAATGGAATGTCAAACTGTCCCTGCATAATATGTACGCTACTTTCTCAGTTATTAAACTATCGGACTGACATCTTTCATTATCCTACGCATTTGGTATGGTAAAAGTTCTCTGATTACTGGAAGAAGTAGTCCCAATATAAAATTCATTTAAAAATCATGCTTATTGTTGTTTTTTTCCACAGTTTACTTCTGTTGTTCTGTAATAAAGGGGGAGAAATCTTTAAAAGGGGTGACATGTATCAGTGTGATGTAATGAACCAAAAGTACTTTAAGTTATATTTATCAAATATAGTAATTATTGGTGGCATTGATTTCTCAAATTTAGTTAATGACATTCAACCATTATAAGGGTTGTTTACACACTTTCAAACTGGTAACTAAGTAGAAAGAAAGTCATTTTCTACCTATTTAGTAGAAAGCACATTCATCTACGGAAGTTGTTAGAGTATTATCATAGTTGTTGAATATTTATTTAAGGAGAAAAATAAAATTCCATACTAAACCGAACTACAGAATCTTTACAATGGCAACGAAAACAAATATTATTGATAAAGTCCGTCATTATCAATGGAAAATAAATCGTAAGTTAAATGATCAGTTTGAGCTACTAAAATGTGTCCTGAAACTTGGTCAGCTTCATATCATCGCTGAATATATACAGGCGACAGATATCCATAAAACTGTTAACTCGATCCGAGAGTTTGGTGGTAAGTTAGATCCAACCGTGAAGGACTTACTTGATAAATGGAAAGATTTGCTTCGAATGAGTGACTGAAACAACAATCGAAAACACGAAAGCAGCATTGAAGAAGAGCACCACTTCAGCGTAGATAATAAACGACAACGGTGTGATCTACGCGTGATTAATGCTGCTGCACATAATAAACAAGTTAAACAAATCAAAAAATTGAAGATGAGTGACGAAAAGGCTTTGTTGTATGGTATGATGTCGAAAAGATCGCTTACTAAAGTCTATTGTACCGACAACTGCAAATCACATAGATCATGTCGAAGACATATTAAATGATAGAAATATTAATGCAATGGATCAAAATGCGAGAAATCATAGACTGACAAAGGAACTATTGAAGGAAATATGTCAAAGAGCCGGCAGTAGTATGTAAAATACAGCTGATAAATGATGATGATTTACATATATTTAAGCCAACGGGTTTTATACGAAAAGTTACAGCATAAAAGTGCCACATCAAAACTGATTGCACCAACACCAGCTCCACTTCCCGCTGCAGCAGTCAGCACAAACAAAGCAACAACAGCAAAACTAATAACAAAAGAAATGAACCTTAATGATACTCGTCTTCGTGTTATGGAAGCCTTGAAATATAACAAAGATGATTATATTGTGGAAGGTGGTCCCAAAAAGGCACCACTTATGGTCAAAACGATACCGAATATTATCGTGCAGTCCAAATTGATTAGTATGAGTAAAAACTGTATAAAATATATTCTTCTATTATAAACTTGAGATAAGCTAAACAGTGACACAGTCATTCTAAACTGTGATTGAGTCACAGTCATTTGAAGGGAGAGACACAGTTTACTTGATTGATTGTGACTCACTTTGATTCAGTTGCTCCCTAAACTGTGATTGGTAAAAGTAAACTGTGTCTCTCCCTTCAAATGACTATGACACAATCACAGTTTAGAATCACTGTGATTTTGAAATCACTGTTTACCTCATCTCTATTATAAACTATTTTTATTCAATGTTAACTTAAATAGTCTTGTGCATAATTAAAAACAAACTTTTACAACGAATTGAACTTATCTTTTTGATTTTTAGATAATAAGCTAAGATTTTATAGAAGCGCTACTAATTAGCAATGCTTTTGAAGTATTAATTTCTTTTTGCTTAAACTGTTTAAGTTATACGTCAGTGTAAGGGACGTAATTATAGTGTAATGTAGAATATTTCCATTATCGGAGCATAAGATCGAAATCGGTAAACATTCATAACTCAAATGAAATTACTTCACCTTAGCCTACTTTCATTTTTTTAGCAATATAATAAATTTATGAAGAATTTATGTAAATAAAACAATAAATGAAGAAGTTTAAAAAACTGTACAAATATTATTGTGAGTAATTAAAAAACAATTCATTATTATTATTCTGTTACCATTTATTTTCAAAGTGGAACGTTCAGTGAGAAACCGGTTTTGTTTTGTTTTCTCACTGACGGTTCACTTTGAAAATAAAAAACTTAAAAACGAAAAATAAATCACAAGATTGAAAAGGCCATTTATTTGCAAACTCTGATATTTACTGATTTTTGTGATAAATTTTTAAATTTTCAACTCTTTTCAATCGCATCTCTTTCTCTCTTCTTATTTACTGTTGCAGAGCAGCAGCATTATCAGATACAGGATAATTTTATATTGATACAGATGATGGTTCAGTACTTTATGATGGTGACGATGGATGACGTCTTTGACTTTGTGACAATGGCGTTGCTACTAATGGTAATTACGTGTATAGGCTGCAGAATCATCAGTACTCTCGAGTGTTAAGGGACGCTTAAAACAGCCGGCACCAATTTCCTTATAACTTAGATTTGTTGGTAGTATTACTAACATATTCACTGAGATTAACAGAGGATGTGTTAAGTTTGCATCTAAAACCATCAATTCGGTTTTTCATTCTTCTCAAGTTGGAATGTTTGAATAGCTGTGCTTTGTGTATAGATCGGATGACGTTGGGTATTTATGGATGTCACTGTGGCGCGTATCATAAATTGACGTTTCTTTTGAAGTGTTAATATTCGTTCTTAATCATTGCAATGATCTCGCCGTATAATCAAACGGTTTACATTCATTATAATTATGAGATCCAAGAAGAAATAAAATTCAGTCCAACGCTATTTTCGGGTTCAAGCAGCAAACGACCGCAACGCATAGCATTCTGGGAGAAGACTTCATCATCAACATTATGGGGACTGTGGGCGGGGAGTATATAAATCAATTAATAATTTTCAAAATTTTGAATCCATTCTGTTTCATTTACTACTCACCCATCAGCATGATTATGATCAATTTTCAGTATAGAATTCCAATGACAATAAATGTGTCTAAATAACCATTCTTCTTTGGAATTATATTGTCGTTGTAGATAATCTTCAAATGCAAATTTTGGAAAGTGCGTACATAAGGGGTTGCTAGAAATGATCGTTCCTCAACACGATTTACAAAAAATGACCATTGAACCTCATTCATACGTTCTTGGGTCTCCCGTTCTCGCAACACTTCTTCGGAATTTTCCAAATCGTAATTTGGATGTAAACGCAAAAAGATCCAGGTCCTTAACAAAGTATACAGCGAGAATTCTACATACAAATCGGGACTACCAATTAGATCAGTCATTACCTCTATTGATATTTGTCTTAATTGGTTCTGTTTCTTTCCATAAATGGTTAATAAATTGATTTCAAACCATTTAAAAACTGATCTCTTAACACTCATTGCACCATAGTCACATGCCACCTCATAATATTGTATTGCTATCTCAGCATTTATTGTATCGATCATCACATCTGAACACTTCTCAATGATTCCATCCAAATGAAAAAATGTCGCTGTTGCCAATATTGAGATAACTACATTTGAATCCATATCAATTTCATCCGAATACATTGAACCGAAGATAGCATCAAGGGATTCAACGGTTATACGTTGATCTATAATTTTTATACTTATATATTTCTGAGTGGCCTCTTTCCAGTTACCATTAAACATAGAAAAGAAATATGGTGATTGATTAAGATAAACTTTATGTAGAAGCCAAACTTTATTCATAGCATTAATTGCAATATCAGTACACTTTTGATCCTGATATCCACCTTTATGGTGTATCATTAGCAGTTTAGTAGTTTGCCGATAATTTTTACCATAATATCTTTTCTTCTACTTTTACAGTTCTTTTTTACTAAGATAAAATATTATATAAGTAGAAAAAACACTTCAATCTCATACAACATTTAAATATATTGTTATATCTTAAAATACTTTATTTTGACGTTTAAATATCAGTGCATAATGTTTCTGATTGGCAGTGTTGGTGCCTGAGAGGGCCTCGAAAACTACAAAACATCAGTCTCAAACTAATTATCGTTTTCTTTCTGAGTGAGAAATGAAAAAGGCCTCGCAAAGCTGATATCCCCAACGTATTCATTTCGTGTAGCATCACCACTGACATTTTTTTTTGGAGAGTGCGAAGCTTTCGCTTCAAGCCCCACTACAGGCATTGGGGGGACCACAAAACATTGTTCTTTAGTTCAATGATGACACATTCTCGTATCCCAAAGTCTTTGAAATATTCCTCAGTAGGGAATGGCGCCAAATTGTCCAACTTAGAGGTCTCCTATCATGACTGATGTTATATCATATTAATAATAATTAATTTATTTATTTATTTAACCCATAATTAATACAAATTCATACATAATTAATTATCTTTCCTATTTTACAGAGTTTACTTTTCAAGTTTTTAATCTACTTAGCTACTGAAAAATTGTTTCAATTATTAAATAAGTAATATATATATTTGTACACATTTTATGCTAAGGAAAAATGGGAAAAAAACCTTAGATAACGAACACTTAAAACTGACTTAACTAATTTAGACTAGTTAACTGGTACTTGTAAGCTCTAATCATAGACTAGAGATACAAGTACCAGTTATACGCAAACTTATATACATAGTGTAAACCCTATATAAGTGAATTGCGATTATTAAAGATTGAGTTATAAATAGAGATTTTTTCTTCAATTTTTTGAATATTTGATTTTAGATGTAATTGACTAGTCGAATAGTGGTATGGTAAATTCAGTAACAATTTGAGTAGTTTATTCTGTGCGATTTGAAGTTTTTTTATATGTGTTATAGCACAATCACCCCAGACCTGTGAACCATACATTAAAATGGGATTAAATATTGATTTAAAGATAATGAGTTTATTGTGCTGTGAGAGTTTTGATTTGCGATTTATGATCGGATAGAGTGTGCATATCGTTTTATTAATCTTATCCAGAGTTTTCCCGATATGCACATTAAAAGTAAGTTTCCTATCTAAATGTAAGCCAAGATATCGTATGCTATTTAACCAAGGGATGTCAGTATTGTTGCAGTTTAGATTACCATTTGGCAAATATTCATTTTTCCTTTTTCTTGTGAAGAAAATAGCATTAGTCTTATTGACATTTAGCATCATTTTCCATTTATTATAGTATAAATTTAGTTCAATCAACGAGCTTTGGAGGGTGGTGTGTATGCCTATGTAATTTGTACCTGCACAATAAAGCGCAGTATCGTCTGCAAAGATAGAAACAGTGCAGTTGTTAAGTACAGGTACATCATGGATATATAAGTTATATAATATCGGTCCTAAGACCGATCCTTGCGGTACCCCAGCACTAATGGTTTTAGTATCCGATTGAATGCCATTTAATTCAATAAAAAAGTGTCTGTTTGTGACGAAGCTTTGAACAATTTTTGTTAAGTAGATAGGTGTATTCGTAACCATTAGTTTATGTATTAAACCATCATGCCATACTGTATCAAAAGCTGCTTGTATATCTAAGGCAAGCAATCCGTGTGATTTTTTATCTTGCAAATTTTGTTTTATAAATTTTTTGAGCTTTAGAAGAGGGTTTATGCAACTTAAATGCGACCGAAAACCAAATTGAGTTGCAGGTATAATCGAATTTGTTCGAGATGAGAGTTAAGTCTTGCCTTCAAGATTTTTTCAAATATTTTTGAAAAGCAACATAACAAGCTGATGGGTCGGTAGTTCTCAGGTGAATCTGGTGGTTTTCCAGGTTTGGAAATGGGTATGATTTTTGCAACTTTCCACGATTGGGGAAAATAACCAATTTGAAGTGAATAATTAAAGATAAGTAAGAGAAAACGGATTACATTTAGTGGGAGGTTTTTTACACATACATTTGGAAGATTGTCCGGACCTGGAGATTTCTTCGTCTCAAGCAAAAAGATAATATTCTTAATATCATTAGTTGATACAGCAGGCACATCAAATGATCGATGGTTATCAAGATCACTGATGGAACTCTAAATCGTTCTAATGGTTTCACTATCAGAAAGAGAGTCCGTATTATTATGTTTTTCTTGAAATATTTCTCCAAGTATATTGGCTTTTTCTTGTCGAGTAGAATACGTTTTGTCATTGTTTTAAAAGCTTGGAATAAAGACGTTTTTGTTTCTAGTTAATTTAGTTATTTTCCAGAAACTTTTGGAATTTTTATCTAGGTTCGCAAGCTTATTGTTCCAAGTACTGTTGTTAAGAGCATGGATTTGACATCTTATTTGATGTTTAAGGTGACTTAACTGAGCTTTATATATAGGTTGCCTTGTTCTTATCCAACGTCTATTCACTATATTTCTTATTTTAATGAGCTCAGAGATATGGTAAGGTAACTTTTTGCAGAGTTGCTTAGATGTTTTTCTTGGAACTGCAATTTCAAGTGCAGCAGTTACTTCCGTTTTAATTAAGTCTTCCATTTTATCTATCAGCTCTATAGTAGGAGGAGCAATGAAATCATGCTGCATATGCCTAAAATTAAGGTTCAGGGTTTCCTTGAAAATTTTCCAGTTAGCTCTAGAATAAACTGGGAAAGTATTTTCTGTTACACATGGTTTAGCATTAACTTTGATGATAACAGGAAGGTGGTCTGATGTGAGATCATTATTGGCTAATGGTTCAGTCATCAAGTTTTGAGAGTTAGACATGAAGAGGTGTAGTGTTGAGGGTTTTGCCATGTAGCTAAATGGAATATATGTAGGGTCTTTGGGGTACAGTATTGAAAATTTGTCAATATAGGACATTTCATAAAGTAAATTCCCCCAACAGTTTGTTCTACTGCAGTTCCCTATTCCTACAATTGAAATCACCACCTAATAAATACTGACCGTTTACTCGTGAGAACTTTACCAAATCTGCCTTAAATAAGCTTCTATGGTGTGACTTGTCGTTTACCAGAATGCAAGAACTGTCTAGACATTTCGCCGATGCTCCTGGAAAGTATATTGAAAATATTTTGATAGTGCTTTGCGAGTCAATAATAACTTCTACACCAACGTTTTCAATTAAATGCGTATTAACAGTAGGGACCTCTCTATGTTTTAAGATATTAGTTATTGCCAAAGCTATGCCGCCTCCCCTACTTGAAGTGCGGTCTTTCCTATAAACTGTATAATTTGGAAGTATGAACCGATCCTTATTTGTTAACCAAGTTTCACTCAGTTAACACACATGGATATTGTTGTGAGTCAAGATATTTGCTAGTTCTGCTTTTTTGGAACGGACGGCACGTGAATTCCATGCCATGATATTAAGATGGTTATTACTTAGCTGCATAAAGGTATTTACAAGCTAACTGAGTAATGATATTAAATTGTTCGCTCTTACTGGTACAGTTCCTCAATTTTTGAAGCAGTTCAGTGATGAGTGAATTAATTTCATCGATAGTAAAGAGATCATTCGTTGATTGCGTTGACGAATTCAGTAGGGCATTCCTGTAGTCAAGCATTTGCGGAGCATTGTTGCTGCTGGATGGGATGTTGTCTTTCAATTCAATAGCAGAAGATATAATGCGTGACGTGTGCAAGCTATGTCTTGCTGTATTGCTCGTTAAGGTCGGATAGTCTAATCCATAGTTAGGATCAGTAGATCTATGTTCACCATTGCAATTAGCATAACGAGCCATGGTTGGTGACGTACAGGCAGTTGTATGATGTTGACCTGCACAATTAGCGCAAGAGGTTTTCACATTACAGCTATTAGATCCGTGGCCGAAGAGTTGGCAATTGTAGCATTGGGTTACCTTATTCAAGGATTTAGTTTTATATTCCCATCTCACTTTTGTGTGATATATACACGAATAATTTTGTTTCAGTTGCTTTAAGGTAATTGTTCTATTTTCGAAGTACACCACATATAACAATATTTTTAGACCTGAATTAGTGCTCTTTTCAATTGTTTTAACATCAGTGCATTTTAGACCATGAGATATTAATATTGATTTAACCTCATCATTGGGTAATTTGTCGAGACCAGAGAGGACGGCTTTATAAGGCTTTGTTTCTCTGTTCTCATAAGAGAAGAACTCACAATTGTCGATTTTAAGATGGTCATAAACAGTATTGAAACAATCAATGCTCTTGACAATTACTTTGATGCCAATAGATATAGTTTTAACGTAGTATGTATTTATATTTAATTCCTTAAACATATCATGTATGTATTTAGCGCTTTTCTTTAGCACTGTAATAGGAGGAATTTTTATATTTGGTGTGGCTGAAGGTACCGAGTCATCAACTGCTTGATTGTTAATGGATCGTCTACGGTGGTTTCACTGTCCATGATAGTTGTAAGCGGACGATAATAATTAGTATAGCAACTGTCAGCATTAGAAACAGTTGTGTGTTTATTCAATCGCTGCCTCTTATTTGTACTAGAACAGTTTTCTTGTACTTTAGTCTGTACCGTTTTTTATACTTTGCTACGCTGCTTTTTGTCGTTGTTTGGATATTGTTCGGTCAGACTTTCAGGTGATTGCGTTGTACGGTTTCTCTTGTAATTGGCACTTTGCAGTTGCGTGGGTGCTTTTGTTGTTGGTTTAGCTGTAGAACTATCCGATGCCGCGTTCGATGCCTGATTGGACGCATTGCTATTGTTGCGGTTAAATGTTTGGGTATTTGGAGTTATATCATATGTGTCAAATAAATTTTATTCAACTTGTCCCCGTGCCAGCCAAGTGACTATTAAATCTATTTAAAATATGGAATCGATTCACAAAACTTAACTCATCCAATTGCCAATGAAGCATTTAAAATTAGTCACATTTTCGTTTAGTTGCTTTCCGAGTTTACCATGACGATGTTAAATTTTAAATTGCAACCTTTTTCGGCTTACAAATAGGCAATATTTTTGAGGATGTTGATGGTCAAAACTAAGATTGACTTAAATTGTACAATTATTGTTTGACACCTCTACAACAACCCCACGCCACCCACTTTCAATAAGAATAATATTTGAAAAAAAAAACGCATTTTCTTGGGACCTTATTTGCTGAAAATATTCAAAATATCGTATGTACGAGTATAGGGAGTAACAACCCAAATTCATAGCGACTTTCGACATTTAAACATGTCTGGTCTCTTTTGCATTACTGTGTTTGCCCAGCGTTTTTAGTACAGGCCCTTACAGTCTATGGAAGATTACAAAACGCTCGGCACATTCCGGTAGCTAGAACGAACACTATATAATCTTAAAACGTGAACTAATATTAGAGAAAATAGAAGTAATGGAATTCGAGGAGGAACATAACTAAAACATGAAGTGAAAAAATTTAATACGTTAACTTAATACTTCATGTTCAATATCCATTTTTCCAATTTAAAATTGAAGACTTTCTTAAAAAGTGATTAATGTTCAAAAATGAACTGCTTACACTTCACTGATCTATTAGAACCCAATCAAAACAAATTTACTTTCGACAAGTTTCATCTTGTAAGAGACTGAGTAGCTGATTTTAACTCCAAAATTTTGGCTTTGAATTTTTTATTTTAGGTCTATGACAGCGATCACTGTGCGCTGGTGAGAAAGTATGTCCAGTCCTACAGGTGGACAAATGTAAACCACCGGTGTTACAAAGTTTTTGATGGAAAATGGATGTCAGTGCGCTTTGGATTGTAATTCGTATAACGGTGTTAGATTTTTGTCCCACACATTTTCACCATATCTTTTCTTTTTTCTGCTATGACATGCCTGTCTAGGTGAAAGCCTAAGTATTTTATGGTATCACTGGTTGGTATGACGGTTCCGTGTAGTGTGACTGTCTACGAATTTATTGTATAATTTAAAGTTTGCTTTGTTCGAAAGAAGATTTCAATTTTATAGACGCTTATGAAAAAAATTTGCTTAAATCAGTCCATTTCATTAATTTATTAAATCGATTCCATTGCGATAAATAATGCAGTTTTTTCTATCTTTCAGGTGAGTCACAGAAATGGAGAGAAATTGAATTGATTTCAAAGCCTAAAAATATGCGATTGAAATTTTCATTATTTTAGTATACAAGTTTATATTTACTCCATAATTAAAGTATCAGTATTATGAAAATTTTAATTGGATATTCTTAGGCTTTGAAATCAATTCAATTTCAATTTCTATCGATTTCTGTGACACACTTTTATGTAAGGAAAGTCAAAACCAATTGGATTAGCCTAAAACAATTCACTAGTAATTGCAATGAATTTAAATCTTTTATTTTTGTCTTACGCTCCAATCAGAGTTAAAAGAAATTATATACTATATGCATGCAGACATATAAACCTATGCAATTGAGTTAAATTGAAATGCCAACATTTACTCCTTCCCCTCTGAATGTATTTATTATAATGCTCGTAACAACAATGAAGCAAAATGCAACAATTCAAAGGCTGCCACAAATTGTAGCATAAGAAAAATTAAGAATGAAAAATAAAAAAATATGGTAAAGAAGTATTTCGGTACAGTTTCAACAAATCATAGGCACGCTATCCTATAGGTAACTTGGAAAAAATACCGTAATGCCCAGTACTCATAACAAAGGGAACAAATACTAGAAATAGTTTGAGATCATGGAAGGTTCACCACTCCAGATCTAGAACTGTGAAAAAAATTAAGACGAAGACGATTTACCGGTGAAAGAAATGGTTGACCATACTTAATAAACTGATCAGCAGACCGGTCCCATTTAGTTTTGGTCACCGGTCACTTCTGGTGCTTCTTTAAGCTTAGTCCGCCATTGAATATAATCTGATGTTTTTACAATTCTTCCCAATTTTCCTAATGTGAAAATTATTTGGTTTAAACGAAACAAAATCATTTTTCTTCTTAGTATTTGGGGAAGTTTTAGTAAAAATATGGATTATATTACTTGATAATAAGAAGCATCTATGAGATATGAAATGAATTGTAGCAGTGCAGTTGTAGTAGTAGAATTTCGTTCATCAAGACAAACAAGATGACAAAGTGTAATAATACCTATTCATTACATGTGTGAAGCGTACTTATAGTATATAAATAGGGAAAGGAAAAGAAAAAGCGGGTGGAGAAACTGCAACTTTAACTGCCTTATAATAATAAAAGATGCACTTGACTACGCAAACGAGCACAAAGTGAAATGAAAAACTACTACCAGAATAACAACACACACACACACACACACACGAACAGAAGCACACCCACACACATATCTACTAAATAGTATGCCTGCAACTACAAATACATTTACAGACAGTAAAAACTGAGATACATTAATGCAGTTGCATGCAACGCAAACGAGCGAATGCAACGACAAAGTGGCAAAGTGAAATCTGGCAGAGTGCAAAGAACCAGAGGTGGAGTGGAGGAGGAGGTGGAGGATAGGGCCTTCAAAAGGAAAAGTACAAAAAAAAAAAAAAAAAAATCAAAAAAGAAAAGAAAGAAAAATGATTGCAAAATAGAAACCTCGGCATTTACTTTAGGCTCCCAACGAAACAAAGCAAACAAAACGAAATAAAAAGACTCAGTAGAAGAAATTGAGTGTGAATAAGCAACCAAGTGACTGACTGAGTGAATGAATGGGAATATGGACAGGTGTAGCAAGAGAAATAAGAAGCAAGTTACAACCTAGGAGGTGAGATCAAAAGTGCACTTTAGACACCAACAACAGATACAAGGAGCAGCAGCAGCAGCAGCAGCACCTGTAATAAAGTATAAACGAATGGCGGAGTAAAATGATGATGTGGTATGACAGACAGTAGGTAAATTTTGAAAGCAGCACCAGCCCCATTACCCTAGGAGTGGGGAGCCCAGGGGTCACCACGGAAAAATATGAAGAAGTTAGCGACAATAAGGACATGAAATGAAAGACGGGGAAACTAAGCAAGTTGAATATGCCACTTGACACAGACACGCAAACGAATACAAATACAAATATTAAAGGGCATTCGAGATTGTCTCTGTGTGTCGCTTTGTATCTATGTTTGTCTTTTTGTATCTGTGTGTATCTATGTATGTGTGTGTGTGTTCTATTACTAAGCTCGGCAACTCTTGCAACTCTAATTGCCTGTCAACTGTTGACAACAACAGCAATATAAAATGCAACATTACAAAAGATACAGATGCACTCACTTAGTTGCACACACACGCAGCTTGAATTTTTCTCTACCCTTCCAATTCCACCACCACCCACACTCCCTTCTCACCGACTCCACACCACTTGCCGCTTTTTACACTAAGTGATGCACACAAGCAACTCAGGGCGCCTCTGACTTGTACTACATACTTGTCTACAACGGAGTTTCTTAAACTTTTTCAGTTGCGGAGCACTTTTGAAATTAAAAAAGTCAATACGTAACTTTTAATTGTATTGTATTATTTTGTTATTCTCATAAGTCAATCGATTTCAATTAGATTAATTAGATTAACTGAAGGTGCCTAATGAAAAAATAAACCTAGTACCTATGCATTCTTCAAACGGCTTTGTGGACGCCACTTTCTACTTTGAAAATGAAATGATGATCCAAAATATACTTACGTACTCTTTCAACTGAGTGAACGGTGCAATTAAAAATCTGTAGTCATTAGGGAACAGATTCCTTCTGAATAGAATAATAATATACAAAATCAATTGTCAATTCTTATTGAACCAAATATTAGGCATTATTGATCAAATGCATTATATCCGTGGTTTTAATTTTTTATTATATCTCCCATCTATCCAATTTTTCTCCAAAGTGGATTTGCTGATATTTTGCTAATGAACTAAGAATTATCCTGTATATTTTTCATAATTTTCAGTCGTTTATGTCCTAAATTTTTACCGAAGCACTAACAATTGTTGGGCGAAGTACGAGCACAAGTTACGAGCCCCTGTGAACAACAACACGAAGGAGCAGAAGCAGAACTACAGGATAATTATAAAGCAATTTAAATTTTCCGCTTGGCTTCAGTTGCACTCATTGCAACCAATTGGAATGAGTATGAATACAACAAGTTTAAGTGTACCAACACACATACCAACCACACACACATGCTCTCATACATACACACACATATGTATGTATTCATCTGTGCGTTATCTGTGTGTATGTACTTGTGTATTGTAGTATAATGAATACAACAAATGGAACTACTACTACTTACTGACTTCAAAATTGTTGCACACTTAATGCACACTAAAGCATACATACTTCTACATATGGTAGATAGGTGACTAGGTAGGTAGGTTGGTAGATACTAGGTAGGTTAGTACTACAAGTATGATAGCTATGCCTTACTAATGTATTGTAGTACTATATATGGTTAATTTAAAAATGGAGAGTTAGATAAATATGGTGCAATAAATTGGTAAATTTTTTTTATTGTTGTTGTTGTACAGCTTATGGGTAACATTCCATGCTAGTTTTACAATAAAGTAAATTTGAAAATTTGTAATCACTATTTACTAGTAAGATAGGTTCTGTGGTTTGCCGATGCATTGCATGTTATTGAAGTCTTTGCGCATGTTCGCTGGCTTAATTCACCTTAGGAACTTTTAGCAAAAAAAATATCTACTATGTAGGTCCCCATTTCTAATGTACCTACGTGCTCTTGCATAAAGCATTTACAATGTCACTTATAACTTTTAATTCGAATCTTTTGTATTATTTTATTGTTATTGTTTGCTGCACAACCCAATAGTTGAACACCATACTTATATCCAAACTGACTTCAAAATTTTGATATAATGTGTATGCAAAATTTAGAAAAATAACTCAGTGAATGAATTCAGATGAATAATTGAGAAATGAAAATATTGATTGACGGACGTATAGAAAGGTGAAATGGAACCGATGATGTTTCTCGATATGATAGGCTCTGCTGGCCTTACAAATTGTAAAATTAAGTAGTGTTAGTGTGTACTATCATCGTATGCCTACCTGCTACCTTTACCAGACTGCCATTTTCCAGGCATCAGGTAATCAAGGTTTTGTACATAAAAACGATGCTAACCTCATTTAAATTCTGACCGCTGATTTTTACATATATGTTACACAATACCGTTAGAAATCAGTAATCAATACGCCCAGACGTAATGCGTGGCTCTAGCCTTATACATAATTCAAATTGATCTTAACATAACTGATAAGAAATAAAGTGCAATAAAAAGCTATGGAAAGAAGAGAACACAAGCATGAAGCGAATGCTGATACTGATAAAATATACTTGACTCGACAACTAATGAAGGGCGCAAACATCCTCTCAACGGTGGAACTCCATTCCAAATTAGTTAGACATCTTCTTTAATGGGCAGCGGACAGAGCTTATGGATATTTCGCTTGAACACGCCAGCCTCCGTCTTTAATGTCATCACTCGCACTCGACCGTCGGTAGCAGCATGAACTTCGATCACTTGCCCTAAAATCCATTGACCTGGGGGCATGTGATCTTCGGCGATCAACACCAACCTTCCGTTCTCAATGTTTTGGCTTGTCATTGACCATTTGACTCGCTATTGTAACTCCAGTAAATACTCGCGTGACCACTGGTGCCAGCATTTCTGCTGCACCACCAAAATTCGCTTCATGAAAAAGCTTTCATCACATTGCTCTGGGAACGAGTGCAGCTGCCAATTAACCAAGAAATGCTCAGGTGTGAGAGCCTCGAAGTCATTTGCATCAGATGTTAGACCGCACATGGGCCGCGAGTTCATGATCACTTTTACTTTGTGGATAACTGTGTTTAACTCCTCATAATTAAATGGGATTCCACCGAAGTGGGGTGAACGGGTTGGTATGAAGTGGAATGCAATTCCGATTTCGCTGCATTTCTCTATTATTTTCGACATGTTAGGTTCATCGTGGAACTGCTGAGCCAACTTCTTTCACTCTCAACAAGCTCCCACAAAGTTGTTGGCGTTGTCAAAGAAGTTGTCACGGCTTAGTCTTCGTCGCGCAAAGAGCCTACCGCAAACAATTATACAGATTTTTCATTATTCTACATATCTTCTATCTCTATCTCTGTATGTATATATAAAAATTAATCGCTAAAAGTGTTGGTAAGCGCCAAACTTGAGAACGGCTGGAGCGATTTTTATTTTTTTTGTTGTACTTATTGGGTCAAATGGATGGTTATAAGCTACATTTGGAGGCGGTAGGTGGCGTAGTTTTGGAGATACAGACAGTTTTATACTTTGCATAAAAAACTTAGAGACATATTTTAAAATCAATCAAGTCGCCTTTGTCAAATGTAGCAGGAAATTATGGCAATATTAATATTTGATTCGTCTGATTTTTCAAAAGTAAAAAGAGATCAGTAAATAATAAAAATATTTAAACAATAAAAAAAAATAAAAATAAATTCGCATATGACTAGCAAATACAATAGAAAAAGTTAGCGGACAAGAAACATAAAGTCAATAAAAAGCCTCTTCTTTCATAAATTATAAAAAATTTGTTACTTTGGCATGGAACACTGGGGCAGTACTTCTTTTAGCATAGCTTTTGAATTTTAATTGTCTTCTAGCGAATTTTCCGCTCCAGTAAATCACAGTGCACCATTTTAAGTCAGGTGATTACGTAAGTGTCCAGAGTTGGTCAAGAATTTTGTAAAGCAGTCATTGTCTTGTTGGAAATAGAAGTCATTGCCTGCACTTAATTCCTTGAAACTTTGCATTAAATTAACTTGATTCAATGAACTCCATTCGCTCTGCTTTTTTGCTTGCCATGAACCTACATATCATTGCTCCCAAGACTATCGAAGCTTTTTTTAATGCACCTTGGCGAAACCAATGCTAACGATAGGAATTGTTTTTTGCTAGCCATTTGTTTTTTTAAAGTAATACGAATTGCATCGAGGCAGATATATGTACTTTCTAAAACTATCAATTACTTGAAGTGCAATTGTGGATGCACAAGATAAGCAAGCATCAACTGCTAGCTTGATAATCGTAGCTTTAAATAAGGAGCCAATGGCATCAAATGATTCAAGGGCGCCAAGGTCGTGGCCTGTGTTAATGAGGATACCCTTTGTCGCTTTATAGAGTTTACACAAAATATTTATTTATTTTTTTAGAGTTTTTGACGTGGAAGTGTTTTTAAAAATGGTTCCATAGTCATGTCAAAATCTGACGCTCTTTCAGATATGCAACAAGAAACATGTCGCCAATATTTTTAATATATCACCTGACTCAAAAGCCGTAGGGACAAGTAATTTACTTATTACGAAAATAGAATAATATACGCTGCCTCTAAGAGCAATTTTATCTTTGCGCGCTTTCCTCATCAAGGCGTTGAAAAAGGTAAAAAAAAAAACGTATCTCTTAAAAACTGTTTGGCACCATTTGGCTGATTTTTATTTGTTGTGTTCGTTAGACGCCAAATAGAAGAATATGAAAGAAAATTTATGGATAATCCACCGGAAAAGTTGGAAATTTCGATTTTTTTGTATTAAAGTCTGAATAAAGCATACTTTTAGGGATAGAATTTTTATAGATTTTGTGATGTGACACATTTTTGGTTTTGGTAGAGTGAAATTTCACATTCGAGTCTAAATCATCACTTATTTTCGTTATCACTTTTTTTTTTGATCACCAAAATTGAGCAATGTGAATATTGTTGAAATACTGTTTGCAAATACAACAAATAATTGGCAATATAATGAAGCACATTTTATGCCAAGATTATTAAAGTTTAATAAACCAAGTAAAATATGAAATCGATGTGTGCCTTTATGTCAGGCATCTGCATTTTATGCTTTTAAGGATTGTGTTGGACATCTATAGTTGTTGCTTCATTGTATTGTATTAAGCACCGTCTCAAGGTGCATACATCTTATACTCAGAAAAACGTTTTCATGCAAAAAATATTACGGTAGTATAGCGACACTACCTACCCCAATTTTGTTTAATATTTATTACGTTGTTAAAGTCTTTGTTTGGATTTGACCAATATATTTTCTTTCTATGAGCTTGACGAAATAAACTTTTCTTGTTGAAATGGAAGAAATATTGTAAAAAATCTATATAGACACCGGCATGGCATCGGTTTACATGATTGTTGCACTGGATGACAGATAAGTCACAATTTTTGTGACTTTGTAGAAGGAGTGTCTAGATATGCAGTGTAACAAATTATGGGAGTTTTTTGTTATCACAAAATGCTTCAAATGACGTATACTTAACGCACTCTTTAATATTACTTTATAATTAGTTAAACGTTGGACTTTAAACTACTTCTCGCTAATGATTTAATTCATTTGAGAACATACAATACGTATTCACTTGAGAGTAATAGAGACAACGAATCTTTCTTTCGTGAACTGCACATATCTGATAAGTACCTAGATGCATTTACAAAACTCAAATATTTGTGTAAGCTATTTAAAATACTTACCATTTCATGGAAGGATTAATAATGTCTCTATTCCAGAGCAGAGAAGTACCTCATCTTGTAAAAATTTAATCACTCATTTTTTACTGAGCAATTATTCAATTCAAAGGCATATAAATCTTGTTTGTTCCAATATTTTGGATGAGGCACTACGACCCGAAGAGATGCATTATGGCTTGGCCATGTTATCTTTCAATTTAAGGTATTTAATAAATTTAAACATCTGTTTAAGTTTGTTGATCTATTCCATGTACACAAGTATTTTAATATCATTTTCACAGAATCTGTAATTTTTGGATAATGCTTAGTCTGGCTTTGGGAAACATTCTGCTTGTCTTTGCCTTTTGCAGTTGTTCCAGTTGCTTGCAAATGTAAAATTCTCCCATTTCATCATAGCCTTCATTAAGAGAGCTTGGGAACAATAAAGTGTTGCCCTTCATCCATTGGGATGCACTTAACTGTTATGTCGTTTTGTCAAGAAAAATCATTTCTCTAACTGAAATGAGGAAATTTGTTAAAGGCTTTGAGAGTTGCATTGTAAGACAAATGTCTTAAATATGCTTCATCAAAATCAAAAACTTGAGCTTGATTTAAATTCCAAGGAATTGGTTGGAGAAAGAACAGAAGAAACAAGGTTTTCAGTGAACTGCATTAATTAATTGCGAATTAATTATTAAGACTCAACTGAATCCTAAGAAATCTGCAGGTTATGATTGTATTGTTCCTAAAATGATAACTGAACTTCCAAACACAGCAATAGCATTTCTTTCATATCTTTTCAATGCTATCTTTCGAATTGGATACTTTCCAATGCAGTGGAAGAAGTTTGTTATCATAATAGTTCCAAGGCCCGGGAAAGATAGGACAAGTTCTTCTTCTTATAGACCCATAAGTCTGCTTCCATGCCTTTCTAAACTATTTGAAAAGATTCTAAGGTCAAACTCAACTACCAATTACAAACAAGATGTACAATCCCAGACCATCAGTTTGGATTCAAAGCAAAACATGGAACGATTGAGCAAGTCAATATAGTTACTTCGGAAATAAGAACTGCTTTCGAAAAACGAGAATATTGCTCAGCAGTATTTCTTGATGTAGCACAAGCGTTTGATCGAGTGTGGCATGAAGGTTTAATTCACAAAATTAAATGTTTTCTACCCCAAAATATGCATTAAATCCTGCAATCATACATAACAAATCGAGTGTTTGTAGTAAGACAAAAAAACTTCGTAACAAATGAAATTATGATAAAGGCAGGCGTTCCCCAAGGCAGTGTCTTGGGACCAACATTATATGTTTTATTCACTGCTGATATTCCAACAAGTACTCAAATTGTCACATCGACTTTTGCCGATGACACTGCCATAATTAGCCTCTCCCGATGCCTAATTAAAGCTTCTACAGTCCTGGATAATCATCTTAAAATCCTCCAGGAGTGGTTATCTAACTGTAGAATTACAGTCAATCAGGGGAAATGTAAACACATTACATTTACTTTGAATCATCGCACATGCTCTCCAGTAATGCAAAATGGTGCTACAATTCCTCAAACTCAAAAGGTGACTTATCTTGGCGTTCATCTAGACAGACGTCTCACCTGGAGGAAACATATAGAAGCTAAAAAGACGTTTATGAAACTAAGGGCACAAAGTCCTCACTGGCTAATTAACTCAAAATCTGGTCAAAGACTTGAGTACAAGGTGCTACTGTATAACTCTGTTATAAAACCAATTTGGACTTATGGCTCTGAATTGCGCGAGTAACATTGAAGTTATACAAAGAGCACAATACAAAATACTTAGAATAATTACAGGACCTCCATGGTATATCAGGAATGAAGACATTCACAAAGACCTGGAAGTGCCACCAGTAAAAGATGAATGTTCTAAGCGTAAAGGTCTTTATATGGACAAACTAGCTCGACACGTTAATCCCCTAGCCAGAGCTCTTGCCTATACAAGGAGCTCATCTCGTCTGAATCGCAACGATCGACCAGCCCTTTTGCTTCCTTAGAGGCTCGTAGTGCTAAGTGAACCCCTTCCTCCTCCTTGCAGGAAGGACACAAGTGTATACGTTTATAAGAGTTGAATTATTATTGTTAGTCCTATTCATAAAAAATGTAGGAGATGCAATAAATAAAAACATAAATTTAAAAAAAAAAAAAAAAAGGTTGACTGCATACAATTGTCCAGGTATTTCAGGTACATAGCATTCAAATGTAAAGATGAAAATTCATATATTTTGGTTGAAATTAATTAAAAATGTGAAGCATTTTTATTCTTCGTAATGTGCACGGATGATAAACGATGTTCAACTGTGTGTTTGTATAATATTTTAAATTAAATTATTCCAAATTTTATATTCAAACCATTTTGTATAGTGAATCTGCCTCTAAAAATGTTTGAAATAAAATGTCATCCAAAATAAATTTCATTATCAATTAACGTAACTCATCTCATCTACTTATTACATAAACATATACTCGTACCATATACGGTAGTATCGTTAACTGACTTTAACTAATCGCATGATTTGATAGGACTATAAAATATAAAATATACTATATTTTTGTGTATCAGCTAAATGGATATATGTACATACATACACAGTACAATTTACTAGTATAAAAAGTATTTTAAAATAACAATAACAATTAAGTAATGAAGCGTTTACAAATAAATTGAAAAATGAATCCAAGGATCCAAAATTGATAATGGGAAAAAGGGGGGGGGGAGCAAAACAAAAAAACCCATTTCAATTAACTTTAATAGAATAAATCCAGCAACAACAACGACAACAACAAAAATAATATTGTAATAATAATAATAATGATTCTTTTTAAAGAATTCATTCGGGGATGTTGTTGCCGTTGCCGTTGTTGTTATTGGTGTTGGAGTTGCTCTTAGTATTTATCGGGAAAGCACCAACAACAGCAACAAAATATGTCAAAGTGCATAAAATTTAAAAACTTAAATTAAAAGTAATTAATGTACGCAAAAAGGACTTTAAAGGACTTGTCCAGTTGAATAGTTGTCGTCGTCATTGTTGTTGTCGTTTGGTGTAAAAGCCAAAATGAAAAGCGGCAACAACAACAACAAAAATAAAAAAAAAAACAAGAACAAGTACAAGTACAACGAGAAAAGCAACAGCAGTAGCAACACTCAACAAAAGCGAGAGGAGAATAAAAAAAAAAAAAAAAAATTGGAAAATTGTGACAATTTTTACAACTCAACTGCGTAGCAACCCTTTTACCCTGCTTCTTGTTTTTGTTGTTATATTGTCCAATTGGTTACCAAACTGACAGTACTGCTAGGGACCGTCCATCCGTCCGACCATCCGTCTCTAGGTTCGCCCATCGGTCCCAGGCATTAGTGTTGTATGCTTTGTGTATCGAACATAGTAAACCAGACGAACAAACAAACAAACATCTATAGGCGTGTACGTGGGCGTTTATATGGGTGTAGTGTATATTCAAAACGACGTCCTTCCTTCAGTTCACTCCAATTCCCTTCATTCAATCATGATGCATTCGCTTGTTCATTTGCTCTATGTTCATTGTTCGTTCCTTGGTTCGTTCGTTTGTTCGCTTGTTTGTTCCACTCTTCCACCTATTTCTTTTACATTCACCATGAACTGCTCTTTATCTCCCACTCCACTCAATCACTATCTTGCTTTTACTGTATGTGTGCAATAATTGAACTCAACAGTCTAATGGAAGAGGTTTTAATGCAATTATGTCACACTCGGGGGAACACTAACTGTTCCCTTTTGCCCAGTCCAAACAAGTCCAGTCCAGTTCAGTTCTATACAGTTCAGTTCAGTTGATGGCGCTCACCATGGTGGCAATATACAACAACGACAATGTCACAGTATAACATAGTATGGCACGGTACAGTATATAGTACAATAGAATCAGTGAATAGAGCTAAGCATAAGCAAAAAAACAAGGAGTGTTACTCACTCTTCCGCTCCCACTCCCACTCCCACTCCCACTCCCACTCTCTTTCCATATACATTTTCATCTCCATCCATCTATGTTTACTCATTTAGCAATGTCCAAACGAAGTTGCCTCGCTGTTACAATTACTTACAATTTATATACCCTTCATAGTTAATATAAATCAATCTCAATGTTTCAACACTCCAACAACATTGGAGGCCTTTAAAGTAATCTCTATTATAATAAGATAAAACTTTCGTCTTCATCTAATTTTACGCATACTGGTTTCAGAGTATATAATGTGTTTCTGTTCTATGCAACTAGTTTGTTACAAAGTTCGCAAAGACAAATTTCGGTCAAGAGAGGGTCTGCGGACTACATAAGTTTAAGACCCCTACTGTAAAGAATAGTTCCATGAACGGAATGACCCCATATAAACATTTTGCTGAAAACTGAGTTTTTAAACCGAAAATGCAATATGTAAGATACATTATATACTCATGGCCTTCATATAGCATAAGCAGCTTAACACTCCATTTCAAGATTTCTTCTTCGAATGATCCCATAATAGACCGTATTAACAAATTCAGACATTTTGGATGGCTGGCGAACACCCTATGGAAAGCCCTCAACGAAATCGATGGTGGAACTCTTTAGTTTTGAGAAACAGTGGTAAAACCTCTTGGTTACATGTTATAGAAGAAACTCAAACACTCAAATTGAAATAACTTGTACAAATTTTAATCCAATGTTTAGATCGAATTTTGAAAAGGGAATTTAATATTCGGTAAAACCAAAGTGAATGTGTTTTTTGTTTGTGTTATGTTTTATTTGGTATTTCTTTCATTTTCTTTTTTATTTGTTTTTTGCCGTTTCTTTTTTCGCATTTGTTTTTTTGCACACACTGTAAAGTTACACTCTGCGACAATTTTATGTGCGAAACACACACTTGAACACACTCACAGAGCCAGAGATTTTCGCACTCATAGACTTGAACTCGCTCGCACTTGTTATACTCGTAGTAGAGAAGAATATGGGGGTCTATGAGGCGTATGAGTATTCGATGTATGCGGTATGTTAGTGGGAATTGCTCAGAGGAGGCTGCGTTAAAAGTGCACTCAAGCGCATTCATTTGACGCAATGTAACAACCAACAACAGAAGCCAATGGCCACATAAAAATTAAAAACATAAAATGTATACCATGCAAATCTTTATAATAAAATTTGTTTCGCTTCTCAACTTAACTAGCAACTATGAGTTTCCTGAATTTCACTCTCCCACTGCTAATTCCAAATTTTATATAGGACCTTTAGCCATTGTAAAACTTTACTCAAACTTCAACTTTATTAACAATAATCAAAAAATGAAAAGAAAAAAATAAATAAATAAAATAACAGAAGATTGAAAGAAAGTCATTAAATGAGGAATTAGGACCAAGTTAGTGGATAAAAAGTTATTTCAAATTAACATTTTTTGTAAAGATTATGAGAGTATTTGTACATATACTTGTCAAATAACTACCATACAAATACTAGTTATGTAAAGAGTCCCAAACAATTGGAAACAAACTTATGTAATGCAACATCAAATCAATCGTTTGACCTTGATAATCTATATATATATGTGTAAAATCGTGAGCCTTTTTCGGTCTGTGCACGCTAATCTCAGAAACGGCTTAAGCTATTTGAATGCGGTTTTCACTGGTGTATTGTAGCAAGTTTTTTTTATCGAAATCGACATACCAAATCAAAAGATATTCATATTTTTAGTTCTGTTGCCTATTTTTTGGCTGATTTTCGAATGTGTTCCTATTTTGCAGCGCAGCAACATGAAACAGCTGATGATTAGGAAAAAAGTTAACAAAATACGCGCTATTACAAACAAATTTCGTATACCCCACGCGTACGAAGTCGTAGGCACCAGCTAGTATGTAATATTTATCTGATATTATGGGAAAAAATATGAAATTATGAATGGATTTCAAGACTTGTATGGCATTGCTATTCTTCCTGGCAAGTTCACAAAGTTCTTTCAGTTTTAATTACTCACTCAAGCAAAAAGCTTTAACCAACTCGACCCTTTTGGTTTTTGGAGCATCATGAAGATGATATGAATAAACAATTAACACTTAGTTTATTGAAAGAAGGCGAGGTCTGAAAAGAATTCAGGTCAGTCTTAAAAAAAAAAAAGTTTAGAATGGTATTGTTCAGCGCAGCAGCTGTCACGGTCAGCGCAGCAGCCGTCATGTTCAACGCAGCAGCCGTTGTAGCACAGTTTTAATTATGTTCTCTTATATTTATGCTCTCATTATGTACATAATTTCTTATCTCATTTGTTTGCTTATATGCTGTTTGTAATTCCTATTGTTAGTCTTACCCAAATCCTTGATCGTGCCGTGCGCGAAATAAAGATATTCTAAAGTGTAACCTGCGCGTTATTCAATTCTTAGAAACATTAATAGTTGAAGAAAAACCTCTTGGACTCAACAGGTATCATTACAAGTACTTCAGTTTCATCGTCAGGAGCGATGAATAATTGAATGCAAATCATTTTAAAAATAAAGAACAACCAACATTCTTAGGTAGCTTCTGATACAGTGTTCCAATCTGAATCCAAGATAAAAAGACAAAACTAAGACGAAATTAACCTGGGATGTAAACTAATTCAGTATTATTGTTGTAGAGTCATGCTTAATAAAACCTGAAAGAGTTAATTTTTAGAAAATGGATCTGCTTGTAATAGTTCATATTTCAATATCATTAACCATTATTGTTATGCTGTTGACATCACATTAGCTCAATTGGAGAATATTCTACTTTTATGTTGATATAAAAAAGGTAAAATTGATAACTAAAAGTATCAATTAACCTTTTCATACCATTGCAGATTGAAGCTGTCTTCTGCATTTAATAAAGCTTTTATTAACCTTGTGAAATGGAAGAGCCGCCTTCAAATATTGGTGTAATTAAGTGAACAAATGATGAGCCCGTCATAGACGTTTATAATACATAGTATTTGTCTTTTACTGATGGTTTGTTTTCAAGTTTTCCTTGTGGGGATATCATTAGGATGTAGTGTTTTGAGTCGTTTATATATTGCGTCTATGCAAATTGTGGCTACTAGTGGGTTTGCAAGACGATACAGTTTTATATTGTATCTGTTGCTGTGAAAGTTTATTCCTTCAAATATTGTTGAAATCTTCAGGTCTCGATAAAGTGTGAAATTTCTCACGTACCACGGAGCTCCAGATAAGCGACGAAGGGGTTTGGTTTGGTTTGGCAAGCATGAATCCTGCTAATGTTATAAGCTGCAGTGATACCCCAAATCTGTATGCCACAGCGCCAGACAAGGGCCAACACTTGCCGATAAATCAGCATTTTGTTACTGAAAGCTAGCCTGCTGTTTTCACGCATTAGCCAGTCCAGTCTGCACATCTTCTGATAGCAACAAGCAGTGACACTTCTTAAATGGGCGAGCCAAGTGAGACATTTATGTGGGATCAAGCCTGCCGGATGATACTTGATATTTCGCCATTAATGCCGATGTTCCAATGTTTAGCCCAAGTATGAAATTCCTTCAAATATGATTGATTTATATCCGCTGACACTTTGGGGGACCCATCTATCTGTCAGATATCTCTTGAGTAGGAGAAATTTCTTACTTGCGAGTAGATGTTTAAGTTTGTGGAGTAAGCCATCAATCCATACTCTATCGAAAGCTTGTTTGACATTGCACTTTATAAAACTTAAAACAAATAAAAACTCTAGTCTACATCTAATATACAACTGAGTGGCTATTGGTGCTTTCATATGATTTTATGTGTACTAAATATCAATTCATAATTCCGTACCACGTAAGGTATTTGTAGATTTCTTACATAATTTTTTAACGAAGTACCTAGTAATTTTGTTGTTCTATTTGCAACGAATCGATTTATAATTAATTTAAATTATTTATTAGTCGGGGGTATTTATAAGATATTTATATGTACTAGCTGTCCCCGCAAACATACTGTCTCTTTCTTTTTTTCTCTCAATGAACATCAAATACACAAACGAAGAGCGCAAAAAGTGCATACTCACAGAGGAAAAAACAACAATAACAACAACCAAAGCATTAAAAGCGAAAAAAAGTACAAAATTTTGTATGCTTAGTCTTGCAGTGGTTTTCAAAAAACTTAATACTTAAAATTATTAAAATCGGCTTAGTATAGCGTGCGCTATATAAAATAATGTTAAAAATTTGGTAAAAAAGTGCCTGTATCTCGATAGCAGCGCCTCCTACCGGTTCCAACTGACGCATAACCCATCTTGGTGACCCCAAAAGTAAAACAAAAAAAAATTTTCGAAATTGGTATAGCCGTTTAGGAGCAAGGCTGTCACAAAGAATTGTACACTCGAATTTTATATATACAATGGTCGGAAAAAGTATTTTGACAAAACTATGTGCAATGTTTGATTGCTAGTTTCCATAAATTCTGAGAAGTAACGGTTCTCTGATGATGATCAAAACAAAATTGGTGGTAATAACTGTAAATGCGCAAATTATTTTGTTTATTACTTTATTCAATCATATTCTACGACGTGCAAAGTTAGAACTGATCTAAAACTGACTGGAAAAAAGTATTTTGACATTGCATTTTTTTTAGTTTCTTTCGTTTCGGGTGCGATGAAAGTTGATCTCAGCGCATTATAATCTTTGTTTTAATAAATTATTATTAATTTGAATTACATTCATTAACTTTGAATTACTAAATATGGGGAAAACGTCAGAAATAAGTCAAGTTATAAGAAATGAGATGGTGATCAAGTATGATGCTGGTATTTCTGTCGAATACTTAAGCAAACTATACAAAGTGCCTCGTCAAACAGTTTATTATCAAATTAATTAGCAAAACAAAATCAAATCTACAAGTAACTTGCCACGTTCAGGAAGACCACGAAAGACGACCAAAAGAGAAGACCGTTTAATTGTGGGAAAATTTAAAAACAACCTGCTAAATACTCCAAAATCTGCAGTAATTGAATTGAATAAGCAGTATAATATTGAAACTTGTGAAAGAACTGTGAGAAATCGTTTAAAAGAGGCAGGTTTTGCTACCTATACAGCCAGACCAATACCTCAAATTTCACGAAAAAATAAGCTAAAACGTCTAAAATTTGCCCAAAAATTTGTACACAAGCCTTCATCATTTTGGGAGCAAGTATTGTGGACTGATGAAAGCTCCTTTCAGTACCATGTGTCAAACAAGAAAATTTTCTGCAGAATGCCTAAGAAAATAAGAAAAAAAAGTGGCACCTGTGTGTGAACGAGTCGCTCATGGTGGTGGGAGTTTAATGTTTTGGGGTTGTGTTTGCTTCAATGGCATCGGAGATTTGGTACCAATCGACGGATCAATGAATCAGGGTCAATACTTACATATTTTAAATGATCACGCGTTTACTACGGGTGATAAATTGATTGGACAGTCATTTATATTGCAACAAGACAATGCTCCTTGTCACAAAGCCAAGATGATAACCAACTTTCTAAGGGATGTGGGAGTAAATATATTGGATTGGCCACCTCAAAGTCCTGATTTAAATAATATTGAGAATGTATGGGCTTATATAAAAAGAAAAAGAAGTCCATGTTTAACAAGAACAAGCGAGGAAACAATCGCTGAGGTCGAAAACCATTGGAAGGATATTTGTCCGCAAATCCTCCAAAATTTAGTGAAATCAGTGCCAGGCCGATTGCAGAAAGTTATCAATGCTAAAGGAGACTTAATTTTTTATTAAATTGTGCCTTCATATTTGTAAATTTATCCTAATTTACATTTTTTTCTGACCAACAATATTTTGTCAAAATACTTTTTTCTCCATACATTTTTCAAAAATAATTTTTAATTTCTTAATTATAAGATTGAATTGAACTAAATAATAAATGTTTTTTTGTAAGCTTATTATTAGACGATTATCATGGATTTTTCTTAAATTTTTTCTGTCATTAAAAAGAAAGATATAAACAAAAATGCGCAAATTTTTCTTTGTCAAAATACTTTTTCCGACCATTGTAATGTGTGACTGATCTACTACCTAACCCGATTTTTTTTTGTTGTTATTCCTTATGTTTGTTTTCACTAAATTTTCATTTTTAACATTAATAAATTAATCTTATTCTATATAGTATATAAAATTGAATGTATGTATGTATACATGTAAGTCTCGTATAGATTCTGAAACTGCTGAACCGTTTTTGATGAAATTTTAAGGGCATATTTAGCATAGTCTTGAGAGTGTTTCAGTAAAGTTTAGTGGGAATCGGACTTGCTATTGTCGAGAAATTGATGGATAATAGTTTGCATACAAATCTTAGAGACGTATTTTAAAATCAAATAATGTCAATATCAATATTTGATTCGTCTGATTTTTCAAAAGTATTTCAATTACTGCGCAATGTACTACCGCACGCAGGGAAAGCTTGTTTACAATATTCTTAACAAAATACTGAAGTAGATATATGCACATGATACGAGTATAATTATTGTAGAAGACTGCTCATATTTTGGTATACTTTATCAATGGATGAACGTTTGATAATAGAATTAAAGGTAAGCAGATTAAAATTTGTAAATAATGACTTTCTCGATTATAAAGACATTCAAGATTAGCGGTAGATCCAGAAATATGGACAATCGGTGAAATTTGACATATCGTATACTTTACTAATTTACCTAGCAGATATCAGTAGAAAGTTGGTTGTCGCTTACGTTAAAATTGATATTCAATTTCGACAAAAATGTCGCTTATGCTCCTTAAAAATTTAACTTTATTCAACAACGTAGCCTTCTTAACATCCTGTTCACCTTTATAAGGTCCTATCAGTATTTTTTCTTCTATGACGTTAGTGTAGTAGTGTAGTGCAACCTGCGTATCGTTCCACAACATGATTATTGGCATGCCAATCTTTAATTGCAGTACGCACGGTAGCATCCCCAGCAGATCGAGTTAGTTTAAAAATCTGTTGAGTAAATTGATAGAATCATCTGATTCCACAACAGTGTCGATGGACTTGCCTTGCTTTGAATATTTCATAAAATATTATTATTAAGTACCTCAACTTGGCAGTAAAAATAGCTCGTTCACTAATCTAGTCTTATGACTAATATCACTACACACCTGGAAAAACTTTTGCAATAAACCATTTGCCTGATGTCACCAAAGTGTAGAAGTTATGAGGCAATCAAATTTTTACAGAGTGTAGATCAATCGTCAGATTTTCGTTTCCAATTTACAGCAACAGATGTGATAACATTTCCGCTGAACGGTCGTTTTTTTGGACATGCATATTCGATAATTTTAACATGTCGCCACAAAAAAGAAAATTTCAGCCAAGCATATACAATGCGCCATTGTGCATTCATCCAAAACTATAAGTTTGCATATCTGCAATAAATTATTTTTCTCATACTGAATGCCTTTGAAATGTTGCACGTGGAAGCTTCAATGAATTGCATATCCAATAGAAATTTCAAAGCAGAATGTGCAGATCTTCCACCTGGTAGAAGTTTCGCAGCTATTCCGAACGATGCAAGAACTAAGCCTATGCCAATTTTAAATCGAATTACAGCCAGAATTAATTTATCTTGGCTCATCTAAGAAAAAGATTTCTCTAACCCCGTTAATTGCAGTTTGCATATTTTGAGCATTGCACTGCGGAAGGGTCCATGTATCATTTTTCTAATAACAACTTCATGCAAATCTTTATCGACGTCGGCATTGAGTATTTCAGCGCATAATACGTAATTAAGATTACACTTACTATTTGGCCATTCACACTGAACGTGAATCGATTCTACGTTGAATCGGCCATTGAATCGGACAACAACCAGAACGGAAAATGGAAGTTGTTGTTGTAAAATGTGAATCACATCAGACAGATTCAACAACGGAATCGGCTGTGAATAAAAATAGGACTGGCAAATTTCTGATAGAGTTGGAAAATTTTCAGTCATTTCCGGTTAGGAAATGTCATTTTCGACAGACTTCTTCTTTCAAAGCAAAACAAAAACTAGCTGATTCTTGTCAAAGTGTGCATAAGCGAAATCGATTTATAAAGAATCTGTTCGGTGTGAATGGCCTATATGATGTTAACAAATACCAGTTTGGGTTGAAAAATGTGATTTTTTTCTCTGTTTCAATTACGGCAAGAACCCCAAGGTAACGTAATAAAAGGCTTCGCTCTGAATATGAAGTCCAATTGAGTGTGGAACAATTTGACCGACAATGCATTGCAATGGCGGCAAAATATAAACGTCAGAAAATATAGTTCAAAGGGTAGCGTGTTCTCCGATAAATTGACTTCACAGTTTATTTCAAGCGACAGTGATGACAATATTATCAGAGCTAAAAGACGCAAATCGTTGAAAATAAGAAGAATATCTGGCTCCCAGCAACCATATGACTCGACAAATATAAGACGCAGTTCCGTAGATATACAAGGGATACCCATTTATTACTATTGTATACCCCACTCGACTATGAAGCCCTCAAAAGGAAGTCTTATTGCTTGCTTAGCAATACATACACAAATTTGCCATATATATTTTGTTTATAGATCAATATTTTATGTAAATTTAAATCAAAAATTCATAATTCAGAATAAATTTAGAAATTTTTAAATTCAAATTTAAAAAAAAAAAAATAAATTTTAAAATTTCAACAATACCCAAAATCGTTTCTTTCGGCTCAAGATAATGGCAGGACGCTATAACAAAAAACAACTAACAACTTTTCGTGACGTGTTCAATTTGTACGATAAACATGGCAATGGGAAGATCAAACTTGATGATATACCGCAATGCCTCCGAGTTTTGGGTCAGAACCCACCAGAAACATATATACAAAAATGCCTAAAGGAATCCGGGTTCAATGAAACAATTTCTTTCGAGAATTTTTTATTTGTTTATTGGGCACTTGCCAAGTCATCATGTGGCACCAATAAACCCAAAGACATTGTTTTAGCACTTCAATTCCTCGATACGGAAAAAACTGGTTATATCTCTGCGATCCAATTTCGTAACTTGCTTTCGCAATGCGAAGAGAAATTAACTGTTGAAGAAATTGATCAAGTCTTAGAGGGAAAAGTAAACGAACACGGCAACGTCAGATATATTGAGTTCGTGCACATGTTGACGACTAAATAAATGAGGAATATTACGAAATGAATCGGGATTTTTGAAGATAGAGTAAAGTAGAGTGCAAAAATATGTCATAAAAGGCAATCGCTCCAGTCCTCAGGGGTATACAACGCAAGAAATTTGTTACCATATCACTAATAATTTTAAATAAATGAACTTTACATATTATTCTGTAATGAGCTGTTCGTTCTTTATTCTGTTATTGAATTTTAAATATATTTTCTCACTTGAATTTTTCTCTATTAATGTGTTGATTCGGAATTTTTTTTTTTTTAACATGGCTTGCAAAACAGCACATAATTCTGTGCGTTGTTTTCTGCGCATATCAACAATTATGCAATGTATTGATTTCGCAAAGACAGTTGGATTTACTCAGTACCCCACCTGCTCGATTTTCTCCATGGACTCTGTAGCGGTCTGCGTTCATTGATATACTGGAACCATTCACAAAAAACGACACTTCCTTAGAAGAATATAGAGCTCGTTTCTATGAAGTTTACTGCGACCCAAGTCATAACACAACATTGTTCTTATTCACTGATGGATCAAAAACTTCAGATGCAACTTCGTTTGTTGTTGTCGACGGAACAAATACAACAACATCGGTTGGTTCTATTTTAAATTTCTGCTCTATCTTCACTGCAGAAGCATGTGCTATTCTCCAAGCAGTACGATTTGCTGCTAATATTCAATTCAACGTCATTATTTGCACAGACAGCAAATAAATTATTAACTCCGTACGTAACCCCAACAGAAACAGTATAATTACTACTACATTCCGTGACTAGCTTATTCAGCATAAGCATATGAAACTTGTGTGGGTCCCTGGCCATGCCAAAATACTTGGCAATGAATTAGCTGAGTCCCGTGCTAAGTTCCCTTTTAAAGAACCATGACACACAGTTAACATATTTGAAAAACCGACATCCTTCGCTTTGTTATGGGAGAAAGACTGGATTTCATGGGATAACGCAAGTCACCACTACAAGCGTTTAAACCCGAGTGCTATCACTCCAATTTATCCTGCAGAATGCCACCGTAAGGCAATAACATTAACAATGATACATGCTCTCTCTGCAACGACGTTGCAACTGTTGAATACCTGCTCTCAGGATGCAATGCAACACATCTCCTTCGAGTCAAAACCAAAATTAACATAGTAGAGCTCCTGGGCAATCCAAATCTTAACAACATAAACTCGATCTATAACTTTTTTAATTCCACTAATTTGATAAATCTTAAATGACTAACATTAATTAATCTCTTACTTCAATTTTATTTATCTAAGAGCTGAAAGCCATGGCAGCTAGCGTTCTTAATTCTAAGTAGTATAAGAATTTATTTTTTTATAATAATAATGATTTACACAGTAAACCCATATTGATCCTGGCTTGGCCACCATTTGCGCCGGCTCACCGTGATTCAACCAAGTCCGTTTTCGTTTGACGTTGTCGTAAGTGACCCATTTTTCATCACCTGTCACCATCCTCTTAAGGAATGTGTCGATTTTGTTACACGGATTTTCTTTTTGTATCCACATTTATTTAAGCGGTTCCAAATGGTTTCTTATCCAATGTTTAGCTCTTGCGCAATCGAAACAGTGCTGGTCGCACTTGATGATTTCCATTATCTCATCGACATTTTCGAAATTTTATAGTACGAAATCTTATCTCTTTAATGTCACCTAGCGTAACCCACATAACGTAAGTACTTATAATGGGTGTTTTTTTTTTAGAGTTACACAACTTTAAATTAACATAAAACAAAGAAAAATATTTTTAATACCAATTAAAGTGGCTTTATTGGATAGATAATTTTATGACTATGCATCAAGAAATTGAGTGAATTCTTAATAAAAAATAATGACTACAAAAATCACGCACTGACATCAAGTCGGGGGCTAATACCATATAAAACCATAGTTCAAATTTATTATGCATTTTTCTGACCACCAACTTATGTACGTGGTGAGTGATTCTTGTCCCGCTTGATTTTATTTTAATTTGCGATTTTTAAAAATGTTTCTGAATATTTTTTTTTGTTTTTGTGTGATCTGCATCTGAAGCCAAATGCATTTTTCATGCAATTATATTTTCGAAATATTATTGTTTCGATGTGCAAGTCCAGAATCGTACTTATTTTGATTTCGTAAATTTTTTCAATTATTTCAAGAAATAATAAATAGTTTTTTTTTTTTGTTTGTTTTTGTTTTTCTTTTATCAAATGATGTTTTTACTTTGAGTTATTTTGTTTCTATCAATTTTTATTCGATATCTGTAATGTTACGCAAGTTGTAACGTGAGAGGGAAAAGACAAAATTTTGCAGGCCACCAACTTGTATGTGCATGGCGAGAATACAGTTACATTTCTTTATTTTATTTCTTTCGAAGTGAAGAAGACCTTGTTTAGCTTGATTTTATTTTGTTTTTTGTTTTTCTTTTTTTATGCCAAATGCATTTTTTTATTTGTAATTTTATAAAGCAATTATGTATTTTGATTTTTATTTAAAAGTTATTATTATTTTTTTAACCAAATGCATTTTTCCTGCAATTCTTTTTTCAAATATTATTATTTTGATTGGGGCTTTTTAGACCGTTTCGTAAGTAAATAGAAAAAAAGCACACTATTTAGCTTGATTTTATTTTGTTTTTTGTTTTTCTTTTTTTATGCCAAATGCATTTTTTTATTTGTAATTTTATAAAGCAATTATGTATTTTGATTTTTATTTAAAAGTTATTATTATTTGTTTAGCCAAATGCATTTTTCCTGCAATTCTTTTTTCAAATATTATTATTTTGATTGGGGCTTTTTAGACCGTTTCGTAAGTAAATAGAAAAAAGCACACTATTTAGCTTGATTTTATTTTGTTTTTTGTTTTTCTTTTTTTATGCCAAATGCATTTTTTTTTTTTGTAATTTTATAAAGCAATTATGTATTTTGATTTTTATTTAAAAGTTATTATTATTTGTTTAGCCAAATGCATTTTTCCTGCAATTCTTTTTTCAAATATTATTATTTTGATTGGGGCTTTTTAGACCGTTTCGTAAGTAAATAGAAAAAAAGCACACTATTTAGCTTGATTTTATTTTGTTTTTTGTTTTTCTTTTTTTATGCCAAATGCATTTTTTTATTTGTAATTTTATAAAGCAATTATGTATTTTGATTTTTATTTAAAAGTTATTATTATTTGTTTAGCCAAATGCATTTTTCCTGCAATTCTTTTTTCAAATATTATTATTTTGATTGGGGCTTTTTAGACCGTTTCGTAAGTAAATAGAAAAAAAGCACACTATTTAGCTTGATTTTATTTTGTTTTTTGTTTTTCTTTTTTTATGCCAAATGCATTTTTTTATTTGTAATTTTATAAAGCAATTATGTATTTTGATTTTTATTTAAAAGTTATTATTATTTTTTTAACCAAATGCATTTTTCCTGCAATTCTTTTTTCAAATATTATTATTTTGATTGGGGCTTTTTAGACCGTTTCGTAAGTAAATAGAAAAAAAGCACACTATTTAGCTTGATTTTATTTTGTTTTTTGTTTTTCTTTTTTTATGCCAAATGCATTTTTTTATTTGTAATTTTATAAAGCAATTATGTATTTTGATTTTTATTTAAAAGTTATTATTATTTGTTTAGCCAAATGCATTTTTCCTGCAATTCTTTTTTCAAATATTATTATTTTGATTGGGGCTTTTTAGACCGTTTCGTAAGTAAATAGAAAAAAAGCACACTATTTAGCTTGATTTTATTTTGTTTTTTGTTTTTCTTTTTTTATGCCAAATGCATTTTTTTATTTGTAATTTTATAAAGCAATTATGTATTTTGATTTTTATTTAAAAGTTATTATTATTTGTTTAGCCAAATGCATTTTTCCTGCAATTCTTTTTTCAAATATTATTATTTTGATTGGGGCTTTTTAGACCGTTTCGTAAGTAAATAGAAAAAAAGCACACTATTGCTGCACAAAATGTTCGCAATGAAGTTTTAAAATGATTACTAAAGTTGTGATCTATAATAGTATTCATTTATTTCATTATTAGAAGCAATTTTAGTTTTGAAAGCAAACATATTATAATTAGTAATTAAAATAATTGAGTCAAATAACGTATAGATTTATCTTCTATATAGTGGGTCATATAAACAGTCTCCACGGAGATTTGGTACATTTTTGAACAAAGATTTTCTTTATTCAAAATCAATTTCAATCAAATACATATTGGCCATTAATATCTATGATCTCTTGCCATTTTCCGGGTAGCTTCATAATTCCATCGGTGTAGAACTTTTGTGGTTAACAGCGAAAAACTTCGCCAAATGATTTTTAGAGGGTCTTCGGCCAACTAATTTTTTACCATTAAGACAGTTTGGCATAGACCGAAACAAATGGTAGTCAGAGGGTGCAAGGTCAGGGCTATACGGTGGATGCATCAAAACTTCCCAACTAAGCTCCGTCAATATGTTCCGGGTCATCAAAGATGTGTGTGGCCTAGCATTGTCATGATTGAAGACAGCTCCCTTTCTGTTGGCCAATTCTGGTCGCTCTTTCTTGATTGCTTCATTCAAACGGTCGAGTTGTGCACAGTATAGGATTGAATTAACCGTTTCGCCACGTTCTTGCAGCTCATAATAGAAAATTCCCTTCCAATCCCACCAAACACTCCGTCATCCAGGCTTTGAATTCGTTTGTGGAAGGTCACCGGTCACTGTCATATGGTTGTTGTTTAGTGTCTCCGCTATCTCCTGACAGCTTCCGTGCCAGTCTTGCTCCATCAGTCGCAAAATTTCATTGACTTTTTCAGTGACAGGCCGACCAGTGCGGGGTGTATCTTTTACATTGACATTTCCGGAATGGAATCGAGCAAACCACTCCTGTGTCCGGCGTTCACTCATAACATCCTCACCGTAATCTGCATAAATTTACGTTTTTGCAGTGTTTTTACCTTTTTTATAGTAAAAAAGTATCACATATCGTATTGCTTCAGATATTTAACTCATATTCAAATCTGTATAACTTTAAACACGAGCATCGAATTACACATCTGTCTTCACAAACACATGTTCGTTTAATACAATCCGATTAGTGTTGCCAGATCTATGGACACCAACATCATCTAGTGGCAAAAAACCGTGGATACTTTTTATACGACCAATATTTGTAGTTTTACACTGGATTCGCACCGAGGGAGGCTAATGCAAATCAATGTTGATTTGCCTACTGATACGTATCAGATTCGACAACAACCACAAGGAAAATGACGTCATTCGGGGGTTGTTGTTGTAGAATGTGATGGGGATCAATAGTCACATCAAGAATTAATGTGCATTTATTTGCACTCTGGCAATTTCTGCCAGTGTGGCCAAGTTTTTGCTAGTGTTTTTGTCTCTTTCCGTCTGTGACATCATTAAACAGCTGATGTTGGCACATAACATTTTTAAGTAAACCATAGATTGTTAAAATTTTTAAAAGATTTTAATAATATAAGTATCAGGAATTGAAAAGGGGACTGCAAGAACTATTTGCATGTATTTCAAAATGTTCTAAATCATGTATTTTTCACAAATTTTTAGTTTTAATTTAAGTTCCACGTGTGTGTTTAATCAAAACAAAAAACAGCTGTTCCAAAGACAATTGTATAGAATTTGAAAAAAAACTACAACAAATAACAAGGAAAAAAATCAGTGTAAACACCTGATGAAAAAACAGTCAATTTTATGCAGTGTAAATCGACTATTAGATGTTCGAATGAACAGCTGATCGATTTTTATTTGTATTTCATGTGATTGGCAAGCATACAAATTAAAAATTTTCATTTCCTTCAAATGTTTGTTAACCGAAACACTCGAATAAGTCCACTATTCTATGTTTCCCATTATTTAAAAATTATATTATTTTCAATCTCATCGAGTTAATTTAATTCTAAAATATTTCTCTTTTTCCAATTTTACTCTTCTTTTTTTATATTGTGCACTCTGGGCTACGTTCACAATATGCAGACATGCCACCTTTCACCAATGAGATTATTACCCCATAATACTAATTTCAAAATAATTTTAAATTATCTGTTTAAATCGTTATGTAAATTTTTATATTGTATTTATATAATAAAATCACTCGCGGTCCCTGCTCGGGCGCCAATTAAATATTTTATTTATATCATTTTCTTTATTTAATACGACACTATGTGTCTTACATCAGTTCTGTATTGAAACTAAACTAAAATCTAACTTAAACTTCAATATGAGACATAAGTCCAAGAGTAAACAAAGAGAAGAAAAGAGAAAGAGGATAAGGAAGTTAAATAAATGATAAAGGTGTACCTTAACTCATAAAATATGACGAGAAAAATAGTTTAACGGCAATGAACTCCAACACCCTTTGACCGATCAGCATGAAAGTTGACATGTATGTACAAACATATGTATATGTATTTCTTCATGGAGAATGTTCCCTGCAGTATGAAGGGATTGGTCCAAGACTAGTCAGCCAGCACAGGCGAATTCTTATCCTCTAGTACATGTATTTTAGTGTCGTCTTTAACATAGTGATGTCATTGGACGGAGTCAATTGCCACCGCATAGCATACCATTTCACTAGTTTTTCGCCAGTCCAGTTTTACTAGTTTTTTGCTAGTCCTATATCGAATAAATAAAAAGTGTTTCGTAGCCATTTAAAACAAATCATTTCATAATTTTTAATTCAATTCAATAATACTAAACAATTTAATACAAAATAAGAAGAGAGCAAACACACAAATTGACAATTGTTCAAAGTTCAATAAATGGATTTAAATGTTGCCATCATCCGCGATGGAATCTTCCTGTTTTTTTTTTTGCAAGGAGTGCTTCTTTTGCAAACGTTTTTTGTTGAGGTGTATTGCATTTCGAAGAAGGTTTTCGGGAGAAACGTTTGCACTGTCAAAGCGATCCAGGCTTTTCTTGCCATGAACACCTTTAATGTTGAAGGAGTCTATGATTTCATCGGCTAAAATGCGATGCAAATTTTTCACGACTCCTCCCGTGTTCAGAATACTTTTCATGGATTTTATCTGGAAATAATTGAAAATAAATTAAGAAATCATATTACATGAAGGGTTAAGAACTTTACTTACATAGGCGGCCCTGTCTCCCGATTTTATATCTTCATCCATCTTGCGAAGACTCTCATCTTTTGTTCAAGGGAATAGTATTTCCACTGCTGCATCTTCCCTTTGTTTGCGCACTAGATGGGCGATAACAACATTTTGCTCAGACACAGTTTCCAAAACTATTTTCAGTTCTTGTCGTAGCTGGTCAGTTTCTTATTTTAGACCTTCTATAATTTTGTTTTTCGCATCGTCAATTCTCCTCTCCAAGCGCTCGTAAATTGTACCTTCTTCATTTCTTAACATTGAATGAAATTATTTCAATAAAGATTTCAAAGAAGAATCGAAGCACTCACCTTTTTCAACAACATTGAAATTTTCGCGTTTCATTTCGTAGGTAATCAAATTAGGCTAGTATATAATAACTTTTGAATAGAGGTAACCCATCCATTAACATTAATTACACATTAACAAACATTAACATTAACCTCGATGTTAAAATTTGTGGTAAGCCCTCCATCGTTCATTACTTTCTTTAATTGGTTTGCCAACCCAATGTGTAAATATGATCCTCCAGCCATATGGGAAATATCGGGTGGTGGCTGATCACCACATTTGTAAAATTAATTGACATTTCAATTTTCTGACTTTAGAATTTTTAATAAATCCTGTGCACAAATACGCGTAGGTCTCTGTTTCACAAACCATCGTTTCAATTTGTCATTTAAACTCTCTTCATTTCTAATAAATGTTTCTACTATTCCTCCAACTTCTTCATATTGTTCTAGTTGAACTATGACAGTCTGTTCCCTATTACCACTGAACTCATCGTTATGTGCTTCGTTAAGACAACCGACCAAACCGGACTATACCCCACTACTACTTGATTCACCACTGGCTACACTTTCAAACTTTGCCAAATTTTTCAATTTTTCTCTTTTTTGAAGCCGTTTTAAGTGTCTCTTGCTAATCACGATGCTTCTTTAATAATAATAACTATTTCAATAAATGCACTTTTACACTGTTTTACATACTTTTGGTTATGATTTGCACTTCTAATAAATTCTTTGTTGATTAACTTCAATAAGGAGAACTAGAAACAAAGAAAAACACAATAATTTAAATAGATGCAGTTTTTCACTATTCTACTTACCTTTTTATGATACCGGCAGCAAATTTTAAGACAATTGTGCAATTGTTGACAATGAAAGTTCACTGAACTTTGCAAAATTTCAAAACGTTTCTTTATCACATTCTTTCGATCAGACTTTCCGCTATCGACACCAATTCAAAGAGAGTAAACAAATTGTTCCCTCTCAATTGTTCTCGAATAACTAACGAAACGGGGACAATTGCCACCGAGCATACAGCAACTCGCAAGTATTTATATACTTTCATATTTTTTTTAATAAGAAGTCCATTTATTTTTACTCAATTCAACTCAATTTTCAATGTATTGCATGTTACTAATAACAAAGAGTATATAACTTACAGAGCAGACAACTCGCTCAATTTAAGCGGAGACTTTTTTGTAGCTTACTTTGTAGAGTAATGCAAGAGGAAAATAAGAGTAAATCCAACAACTATTGCGTGTAATCTCGGTTAGATCTCGAGGAACCAATCACACAATTTGTTGTTGGTCTTAAATATTAAGAGACGCACTACTTAAATTAAGAAGCACACCACTTAAATTGAGCGCTCTGTCCAGTCTTTGCTAATAATATGTACATTTTCTTATGTTTATGATATCTTAAAAAAAAGAGTTTAGGCTTTCGCTGCCTTCACAACATAATTTATATATAAACGGGTAATATAAGCCTAGTTTTTATAATAATCTATATATATAAAATCGTAAGCCTTTTCGTGCCTGTGCACTCTAATCTCAGAAATGGCTTAACCTATCTGAATGCGGTTTTGACTGGTGTATTGTAGAAAGCTAAATCAAAAGATATTCATATTTCGAATTATGTTGCCTACTTTTTGTCTGATTTTCGAATGTTTTCCTCTTTAGCTGCGAGGCAACATTAAAGATCTGATAATTAGGAAAGAGATAACAAAAACCAAGCTATTACAAACATATTTCGAATACCATGCGTACAAATAAAAATATTTTTAATATCAATTAAACTCTTCGAATGTTGATTTCCAGGTGTTCAATTATCTCTGGTTTATCGGCGCAGGCAAGTAACTTTACATAACTCCAACGAAAATAATCCAATGGGGTTAAGTCACACAATCTTTGTGGCCAATTAATAGGAACATTGCGTCAAATTATTCGTTCATTAAAAGTTTCTTTGAGTAAATTAATTGTAGCGTGCGCTGTGTGGCATGTTGCCTGTTGGAACCACATGTCAGCAAGATTAATGCTGAAACTTCTACTCATGTCTCTGTATCGTTCACCGTTGACAGTAACATTCTGGCCATCATCGTTTTTGAAGACATATGGACCAATGACTCCGCCAGCCCATAAAGCGTACCAAACTGTAATTTTCTTTTATTCCTGCACAAGTTCAATCTTAAAAGCGTTTAAGTCTAGATCCATTCGTAAAATCTTCCATAAAGTGGATGGACACAACCCCATTTGCTGGTCTTCTTCAATGCTTTGCTGTACAGCGGCTACAGCTTGTTCGGTGCGCACTGTTCGGCGTCTTACGGGATGCACATTATCATTGAGAGTAAACTTGGTGCGAAAACGCTCCATAGTTATTCGAATAAGCCGCTCTGAGGACGATTATGATTTCCATAAAATGGACGAAGTGCACGATAAGTTTGACGAACAGAACCTTTATTGTAATACAGAATTTCAACAATATGCAAGCGTTGCTCCGGTGTAACTCTATCCATAATGAAATGCCAAACCAAACTTGACAAAAAGCAATTATCAGCTGTTATATCGGTTGTCAAATATAGCAGTGTTGCCAATTCAAAGTTTGAGCCTCTAAAAAAAACTTCCCTTAGTAGTCTTTTTTTTATTCATTCACATCTTTATATATAAAATTCGAGTGTAGGCTAGACCAATTTCGATAATTTTATTTTTATTATATTTTTTTGCACACTCAACACATGATTGAGCGTCTGATAAAACCACACTTTGAGACTACGTTATTTGCCAAACTTTTCTTTTTAACACTGCAACCACTCCATCAACAGCATCCTTTCCATGTGAAGTTGCAAAGAAATTCCATTGCATAACATTACACTCATTTCTATACTCTTCACGGGAGTGTAACACACGGAAGGAGACATCGCAGACCACATAAAGTATATATATTTGTGATCAGCTCGATGATACGAGTTTATTTAGCCATGTCCGTCTTTCTGTCTATATGTATGCAAACTAGTCCCTTAGTTTTTGAGCTTGAGAAATTTTGCTCATAGGTTTCTTTTTACCATACGCAGCACATTTGTCGGAATCAGCCGAATCGGACCACTAGGAGGGGTACCTCCCATACAAACCTACCTTTAAATAAAAGTTCTTATTAGAAAAAGTTTTTTGCTTTTTGACGTATCGAACTGAAATTTGGACACTATATGTTTGTAATCTATGGCCATCAATAGTGTAAATTTTATGATCCTAGGTCTACCAGGTGGGGGTACCTCCCATACAAACCACCCTTTAAATTAATGTTCTTGTTAGAAAAAGTTTTTTTGTTTTTAAACGTATCGAACTGAATTTTGGACCCTATAAGTTTCTGCTCTATATTCATCAACCATGTAAATTGAGGGTTACCAAGAGGGGTACCTCCCATACAAATCCAAATTAAATGGCAAACTTTTAAAGAATAAATGTACAATATAATGGCCACTCAAACTGATGTGATGCTAATAAAGGATGGTTGGATGCAACCCAGAGGAGCGTGAAGAGTATTACATTGTTGTGTTCTCGATACCATGAATTTGTTTTTAAACTGTGAGGTACTTCCACCAGAGAATATGAAAATTTTGGATAGGCTACCGGATAGGATTTGGATCTCCACTAAAACCTTCATCAGAAAACAAAAAAACATCGACTTTGCTGTGGCTTACCTTATCACTGATGATGCAGAAAGACTTTGCCTTTCCAATAAACTAAGTCACACATGTGAAAAAAGATACCTGGCGACAGCTAAAATGTGCACTCTGTACCTCATTTTGAGTGGTAAGGCGGTATTCTCGGTGAAATCGATTTGAAGAGCTAACTCAAAAGGCTTTAAACCTTTTTGATCTTTTCAGAATATTTTTGTTGGGCTCTTTTAATACAAAAATGAAATTTAAATGGAGTAAGCTGCGCTACAAGTTCGTTCATGAGGTCTGATAGAGGGGCAACGCTATTTGAAAGGGTTACGCGAGTATCTATTTTTCGCCAATTTTGCCACATCACTTCATCTTCCATCTCCTTCTGTGTGTTACAAACTTCATGACAAACTTATAATACTATTCACTCCCGTGCTGCACCACATCACGCTGTAAATTTAGCAACAAACAAAATGTTGTAGAAAGCAGAAAGCAGTGTGGCAAATACAGTTTTTGTGAGAATTGCTTTATGTCCAACTGGGAAGCAGTTTGTCATATCTGGGAAAAACAGATTTTGTGATTTTGTCACACGTGTATTTTGTTTCTATTTTTTGTCGTTATAGTATTACGTAATTGAATTATACCCTCCATGTAAATTTCAACTGCCTTCCTATTACGATTCACGAGATAGAGCTCACTAATGGACGGACGGTCATCATAGGCTTAGTTGGCATTCTTTGTGTACGGAACCCAAAAAAGTAAGAAAATTATAAACATTATTTGCATTTGCTTTTAATGAATAACGATGAAAAAGTACATGTAAATCGTCGTGTAAGGACATAAAGTAAAGTTTTTTTTTTCATTCATAAATTCCTAATAACAATAAACTATCAAATGTCTTCTTAAGATTGTGTTTTCTTCATACGCAGTTTTTTTTCCTTACTATCTTCTAATTTCATTGTGATTTCTGAACTTGAAAACTAAGTATACTACTATTAATTACTTATTAGCCTCATCCTTATTTTGTTGTTGTTGTTGCTTCTTTTTGGCAGCCATTTGGATTCCTTGATAGACACCGGTATAGTAGCCACTCATATACCAAGACCTTAGCATTGTCGACAAATGTTCTGAATTATCAGGATTATTGTCAGCAAATAGAGGCGGAAGAGGTGGTGGCGGTGTTGACATACCCAACATTCCAAAATTCTCCATATTCGGAATTTTATCCTTGTATTGTTGTTGCTGTTGTTGTTTGGCTTCCTTGGAGCTTTTGTCTTTCTTACGTTCACTTTGATGATCAAGTTTTTCAGTTGGCGGCGGCATTTTGCTTGCTTCTCCTCCATCATTTTTAGCAACCTTTACAACTGGCACGCCTTTAGCATAGAGTAATTGTAGGCGTCGTTCCTCATTACCCCATGATGGCACAATATCAGACAAGTTTACCACTTGTTCATTGTCATAGCCAATGTAACGAACGGAGCATGTTTCGTTCTTATCATCAATTGAAATAATGGTTGCTTCATAATCTATTCCATCGATATCATAAGTAGCACGTACATAGTCACCTTCCTGGTATGTTTTTTGCTGACCATTGTCAATATTTCGAGAAAAATTCAATGATTTTTCATAGGATTTAACCAAAACTGTATCGTCCCATGCAAAATTCTTATCCCCAACACCATTTCCCGACATTATGCTGTGAATTTATCCAAATTTATTCTCTACAGCCTTTCTGTGTCGGAATTTGAGGAATATAATGCTGTGAAATTTTTATTTTCATATGTTTATTTCAAAACGGATAAATATATCAAACGACTGTGACTATTTGACAGATTTAAAGTGATAAAAAAGTCAGAATAAAACATATTTTAGATTTTTCTTTTAGATAATCTTATAGTACTATCATTGGTGTTTTTATGTGTTTCAGGAGAAATATTGATTAAAAAATACATATGTACAAAAAAGGGGCGGGTCGAACATGACAAAAATAGAAGTAGTTTTTGTGATCATTTTAAAAAACATCAGATTCAGGGAAACAAAACACAATACTTGATAGTTACAAATTTTAAAATGTTAAGAAATAGTAAAGTTTTAAAATACTTTTATTTTGATAAAAATAGCATGAGTACTTTCTTTTTAAGTTAATTTTTAGCCTGGGTCTGACGTGACGGTGTCGAATGTGATATTGTTTCCATGACTATTTTCTTTCACTTCTCTTCATATATATAATTCGAGTGTACAAAATTTTGTGACTGTTTTGCTTCTAAACGGCTAGACCAATTTCGATAAATTTTTTTTTGTTTTAAAGATGGACCCGGTAGGCGGCGCTGTTGTCGAGATACAGGCACTTTTTTAAGAAATTTTTAGCATTTTTTTATCTAGCGCACACTATATAACTATACTAAGCCGATTTAAAGAGTTGGATACTTATTTTTTTCAGTTTTTAACTTTTAATATACTCTTTTTAGGCATTAAGATTTTTTGAAAACCACTGCAAGACCAAGCATAAAAAGTTTTGTACGTTTTTTCGTTTTTAATGCTTTGGTTGTTGTTATTGTCTGAGTACGCACTTTTTGCGCTCTTCGTTTCTGTATTTGATGCTCATTGAGCGGTTTTAAATAAAACTGTATGTGTATTAGTCTTTATTATCATATATTTAAAGAAAAGTCTTTAATTTTTCCATAGATTTAACAATGTTTTACATAACATTACATTATGGGTGAGTTGCCGATATTATCGAGGAAAATATCGGTCTTCGCTGGTCATGCATAACTTGTAGATCTGATGAGTTAGATTTACGAAAGTCCATTAAATTAATTCGTGTAGCTTATGCACGAAAAGTCTTTCAAAGATCTACAAATCTGTGACTTGTCGCTTAAGCGAAAACGGCGTGACTTGTCAAAATCAAAAATTTCCTTAGGACCTGTAAACCTACCATCTACTCCCCTCATATATTTTCCACCGCCTAGTTTCATTGCGCCTGTGAGGAAGTTGGAACTACCAGTGTCAAATGTGGCCGACAGTCATAAGAATTCGTATGCATCTGTGTACAGCTTGCACCGGAGGTTGTAGTGAACTATTATGTCCTAACTTCTGGCCTGCCGGCTGTGTCGTGCACGAATATAATTTTAAAAAACGGGTAAACACGGGTGTCACTACCAAACTGCCTCAGACAAAATCTCCAAAAAACTAATTTCTTGCCGCCCTCAAGTAGACCTTCCGATGGATCCTTCTAACCTCAGTTTGATCATTCATTTTCAGAATGACAGGGGGTTAAATTCTAAACTTAATAGACTTTTCTTAAATAGTTTCACTTTTCATTCAGATATTATTGTATTCGTTGAAACATGACTTCGTCCAGAAGTACTTAATTCTGAATTATTTAATAGTTCTTACTTAACGTTTAGGAAAGATCGCATTCATCGTGTTGGTGGTGGGGTTCTTATTTCCGTTAGATCTTCTTATTCTACTGACTTGCTATCTTTAGATAACACTGATGGCATTCAGTTTATTTGTGTGAAAATCTCATTTGCCAATTCTAATTTATTGATTACATGCTCCTATATTCCACCTGCTTCAGATGATTCTGTTTACTTATTGCATCTAACTGCTATAAAAAAGTTTTTTATTTGTTTAAGACACTGATAAGATTTTAATCATGGGAGACTTCAACCTTCCGAATATTTCTTGGACGGCCTCTGATAATTGCAAAGCTGTAATATCATCAGTTAGCTGTGAGTTTATCGATTCATTGCTGGATCTGTCCTTTCAGCAAGTAAACTACATAGCTAATAGCATTTTTTACCGACAACATAAATGATGTTTCCTTGTTCAGAAGCAATCCTCTTTCCATTCCTGAGGATGATATCACCGAACCTTGGAATTAAACATCATGCTGAAAGGTTTCGGACGACGTTCTGATAATCTTTCTAATTTGCTACCTACATCAAGTCGCGTTTTCTGTTTTAAACAAACTGATTTCTTTAAGCTTAACTCTCTCTGCTTATTAACACTAACTGGTCTTTTTTGTATTCCTGTGATAATATCGAACTAGCTGCACAGTTTTTTCACACTACTATGAATAAACATTTTAAAATATGTGTTCCGAAAATTAAATTCAAACGTAAACCACATACTACTCCACCATGGTTTTCTCTTGATCTAATTAAATTAAAAAATTTAAAAAATAGAATATTTAAAAAATTTAAAAGGTCCGGTTTGTCCGTTGATTACTCTAGATACGCTACATCCTGCTATAATATTCAACACCTAAACAATTTCTGCTATCAGTCATATGTGGCACATGTCAAAGAGGATATCAAACGAGATCCTAAAAAATTTTATAACTTCATAAATGCTAAGCGCAGATTGGATATACTATATTTCCATCCTGTATGAAATTTAACGATGTTGAATGTTATAATGATCAAGGTATTTCAAATCTTTTTGCAAACTTTTTTCAAAGCACCTACACAAATTTCAGTAACAATTGTGATAGATCACACCCATATCACATTTCTCATTTCAATCAATTCAACATGCCAATTATTGGCAGTGATACGGTATTACAATACTTAAAATCTTTAAAATTAACATTTTTACCCGGTCCAGATGATGTACCAAGTTGTGTTTTAAAACGATGCGCAGAAGCGTTGAATAGACCAGTCAACAAATTGTTTGATTTATCCCTGAATACCTCAATCTTACCTAATATTTGGAAGCAATCCTTTATTATCCCCCTCCACAGAAAAGGCAGCTAATCTAATATTTCAAATTACCGAGGAAAAGCTAAACTTTGCGCTATTCCAAAGTTGTTTGAACATATAATCACTGATCAAGTGCAGTATTTTGTTCTTCCTCTATTAAGTAAATCACAAAACGGATTTACCAATAGCCTTCGACTACAACCAACCTATTAGAATTTACTTCGCTGGTAAATTGTTGTTTTTCAAAACAACATCAAATGGATGTGATATACACTGATTTTAGTAAAGCTTTTGACAGCGTCTGTCACTTCTTACTCCTTAAAAAACTGGATACCTTTGGTTTCCCCCCTAGTTTAGTTAGCTGGATTACATCCTATCTGACTTCTAGAACCCAAAGACTTATCTGTAAAACAGCTATATATAAGACTATATGCTGATGATGTAAAGTTATGCTTACCTATTGTATCTCCCATCCAAAAAATGTTTATTCAACATGATCTTGATTCCTTATCACAGTGGTGCACCATGAACTACCTCACGCTTAACTGTGACAAATGTAAAACTATGTCCTTTTACCGAAAAAATTTAATTGTAAACAGTTACCTTATTAATGGTCACACTCTGGAACGTATCACACAATTCAATGATCTGGGGGTTTTGTAGATCATAAGCTGCATTTCAGCATTCATATCTCTTCTATCATTAATAAAGCTAGAGGTGCTCTAGGATATATTAAACGTTGGTCTAAAGAGTTTAATGATCCCTACACTACCAAATTATTATTTACCTCTTTGGTTAGATCAATTCTTGAATACACATCTTGTGTATGGGACCCACAGTTTAAAAAGTATAGTGTTAATATTGAACCTTTTCAAAAACAATTCGTACTTTTTGCACTGCGTAGTTTGCTCAGGGATCCTAACATCAACCTTCCATCCTACCAAAGCCGTCTTAAGTTAAACCGCCTCCCAAAACTATCTAGTCGTAGGACGACTCTTGGTTTCACTTTCCTGCACAACCTTATTGTTGGTAGTGTTTCTTCCCCATCTTTGCTTGGAAACATAAATTTTAATGTTCCTTCTCGGATTACAGGTAATTTTTCCCCTATATTAATTGGGACCTGTAAGACCACTTATTTACAGCACGACCCATTTCACGTTTTACGTCGAACTAGTATCTAACTCTTTTTCTTCCGATCAGCTAAAATTTAATCTTTTACCTTATCTTAACACTTAGCTTTCTATTAACCGATTAACTGAATTTCATTTGTTCTCATTTTTGGTAATTTTAATGTATGTTCTTAGTAAAAAGTTGAAGCTAAAGTATCTTTATTGTACAGACCTATGTTTTAAGTATTAAATGTATCTTTATAGTGCATACTTTTATATATATGGCTGATAATGTTAGGTCTGTAGCCGTAAAGTAGTTTACTAAGATTGTATTGCATGTCTACTAACCCCAGTAGTTCAGTACCGAAGTGACTTGTGGTCGATACCCAGTCGTGTTCGGGTTTTAATGGATCCAACTCACGCGGGATCTGGGGGTGAAAGTGGCGTGGGATAGTTTAGCAGTTTAGTTTATTAAAAAAAAAAGGGTTCCAATATAATTTATTAGCAGTAAAAATTAGATTAAGAACGTTATAAATAATGGAACTGCTAAAATCTGCAAACTATAACATAATAACTTAAAGCGATTAATTTTAGATTAATCTGGTGCTCTGAATGATATATTAGCAATGGTAATATTTTTTATACTCTTCACGGGAGTGAATAGTATTATAAGTTTGGCATGAAGTTTGTAACACAGAGAAGGAGACATCGCAGACCACATAAAGTATATATATTTGTGATCAGCTCGATGAGACGAGTTGATTTAGCCATGTCTGTCAGTCTGTTAGTCTGTCTGTCTGTATGTATGCAAACTAGTTCCTCAGTTTTTGAGCTAGAGAGCTGAATTTTGTACATAGGTTTCTTTTTACCATACGCAGCACATTTGTCGGAATCAGCCGAATCGGACCACTAGGAGGGGTACCTCCCATAAATTAACGTTCTTGTTAGAAAAAGTTTTTGTTTTTAAACGTATCGAACTGAAAATTGGACCCTATAAGTTTCTGATCTATATTCATCAACCATATAAATTTCATGATCCTAGGGTTACCAGGAGTAGTACCTCCCATGCACACCCAAATTAAATGGCAAACTTTTAAAGAATAAATGTACAATAAAATTGCCACTCAAACAGATTTGATGCTAAGAAAGGAAGGTTGGATGTAACCCGGAGGAGCGTGAAGAGTATTACATCTTTGGCATAGATGTCTTATTTGTAATTAATTTTAATATAAATAAATAAAATATTTTAGATTAAAAGAGAATAATGTAGCTTTCTATTGGTAGGTGTCAAGTTGAAATATGTACATGGGTTTTTTTTTTTTTTTTTGTAAGCTTTTTTTTTCTCTTTGTAGTTTGTACATTGCATAGTTTTCCATCACGGTTTTATTATGGATTAACTGAAGTAATTTGAACTAAGGATCGCATAAAATGCCAAAAAAGTCATATTAATTATTGTAGGTATTTACATTGAGAGTAACTGTGGTCCTGTACTTTTCTAATTCTTCTCCCTATCCTTCTTAACTTTCCCCCTGAGCTTAAGGCCTCTGTCGCTATTGCTCATATTAAAAATAACGAATGTATATATATGTATATGTATGTTCTTGTCAAATGTTCAAATGTTGTTGTTGTTGTATGGTAGCATAATGAACTTACAGTAGAGTCAAAATAAATGCTCTTCTTATTAAAAAAAAATATGAAAATATATAAAAATTTGCGAGTTGCAACAAAGTGGATAGCATATAAACATTCTTCATGAAGAAATACATATACATGGCAATTTTCATGCTGATTAGTCAAACGCTGTTGGAGTGAAAAGCAGCTAAACATATTTTCTCGTCCTATTTTATATATAGATCGTGCCTTTTGAGCTACTATTTTTGTGAAATAGACGAATTGGCGAACATTACAATTTTTAAAATTCAATAAAAATTATTTTTGGAAAGAAATTAAGGAAAGATTTTTTTTTAATAAAGGTTATCAAAAGCTATCAAATTAACGATAAATTATTAATTTCAGACATTTGATTACAGCGATCGCAAACTACTGATAACAAATGATGTTTTACAACAGCAGTCAAAGAAAAATGAAAATTTACATTTCATCGAGCTTTGTGTCATCCATCAATATTAAACTTAAAATGCCATTAAAACTAGCCAAGAGCAAGAAAAACGTAATAACAGTTTTAAGGCAAATTATCTCATAATGATTGAATAGTAAAGACCGATCGAAGCTTCGGTTCCGGCTAAAAAAATCTAGTTTCGGCAACAGTTTCGGTTTCGGCCAATAAGTGGATGAACCTTCGGCGTGATATGTTATAATTTGTAAATTATTTCAGTTAAATTTTGTCACAAAAAGAAACATACACTTTAGCAGTCCTAGCGCATCTTAAGCTACTACATGTTTGTGAAATTTGTAATAAATCATATTCATCGGTTGGTCCTAAGGTGTCTTTTCATTATCATCGTTGTCCGAGTCATAGTTAATAATATAACATAGATAATTAAAAAAACAATTTTTTTTAAGATACTTTAACTACATAGGCCTGCAAAACTTGACTTTTTCCCCTTTGAATGTTTTTATGTAGAATCTATAGATTAGAACGTCCTGATTCTAATCAAATAAGACCTTCGTTTTGCTGTATCCCGTCACATTTTTTATTGACGTTTGGAAATATGTATTTCAAGAATATAAAAATACAATTATATTTTCCAATGCATTAGAAATAATTATTATTAAAAAAAAAACCATAAAACAATTGGTAAGTATTTATAAAAAAAAAAAAAAAAATTGCTTGTTTATATTTTTGGTAACAGTCAATAACGTCCAATGCTAAAGTTATCTTTTAAAAAAAAAATTTTAATTATGAAATAATGAATTGTTTTGGTATGTGGAGTCAAATTATCAAATAAAGCGAAACTCGTTGAAAAAAATTGGACATTTTAAATCAAAATCGGACCAATAGATGGCAATCTCTTTACTATATTTTGTACGCAATTCCTACCGAAATTACCCGTCAGTTTTTCTGGAGGAAAGTCTTCGCAGGCCTTTGTTATTGTTCTTTATTTCATTTAACATGAGTCAACTGTCTCTATATAGACATAGAGTAGTATGTGTAAAAAGAACACTAGAGTATAACATGCGGTAGGAATTTTAATATTCAATTCAATATGTTTAATGAGTTTCGGTTACGGTTACGGTTTCGGACGATACTGCAAACAGGGCCGAAGGTTCGTTTTCGGCAGAAAATCCTGTTTCGGTCGAACACTACTGACTAGATAAACTGTAAATTCATTATATTATAAAATATAACATCAAAAAAAAAAACGTTTGTTTGTTAAGTTTTAAATTAACGGTCCTGGTTGACCTTTCTGTGGAAATGCCCATATACAAAAGTTCGACACCATTAAACAGCTCAATAAGAATGTCGTAGAATGAGAAAAAATAGGCAATTCTTCTTTTAGAAGCACTAATAAATTCCATGACATTTATTATGACAAATGGAAGACAAATTGTTTATGAAAATGTGAATTCAACTTAATTTCCTAATTTAAAAATATTGAATATAAATGGTTTAATGACTCCAGTGTACTAGAGATGAGCTAAACAGTGACATAGTGTTTCTAAACTGTGATTGAGTCACAGTCATTTGAAGGGAGAGACACAGTTCACTTGATTGATTGCAGTGATGCCATTTTAGCCTTTTTCCGGACAGATCTGTCCTTTTTTTAACTGACCTATCCGGAGAAAAAAGTCAAACATGCCCTATTCGGAAATCTATCCTTTTTTAGTTTTAATGTATTATTTAATTCTTTTTTTTTTAAATTCTGTGAATATGCTAAAATTACGCAAATAATAGAAATAGTCAACATGTATTGGGTTGTGCTCATCACTAATACCATAACTTACCATTGTGGCTGATCACATGACCGAAAACGGCACATGACCCGAACATAACATAAACAAACAAACATGCCGAAAGAAATATATAAACAAAAATTTCGCGAGTCGTGGCTAAATCAGCCTGATTTAAAAAGTTGGGTGAGCCGCGATTCAAAAGATAACAATAAGGCTTACTGCAAGTTTTTTAAGTGTGGGATTAACTCTAAAATTGATCAAATACGAGCGCACATGGCCACAAAAAAACATGTGGTTAATGCCCAGCCATTCGCACAGACAAATAAATTATCGTTCCCACCTAAAGCAAGGAACGAAACTGCTATCCAGCATGCGGCGCTAGCAATGTTCATTGCCCAGAATGCTGCGATTGAACCAGTCGCCCATTTAAGTGACTTGTGCAAACAAAAATTTGGAGCATCGCAATTGCAATTGCGCCGAACGAAATGCACACAGGTTATTAAAAACGTGTTAGCCGAACATTTTAAAGAAGATCTTCGGAAAGATATTGGTGATGCAAAATACAGTCTGCTAATCGATGAGACGACGGATGTAAGCATTACTAAGATTATTGGTAGGACGCACTTATTATATTATAGGTAGGTAACACTTATGAGGTGCCAGATAAATATCTCAACATGATTGGCACTAGTGCCTCCTACAGTAGTGCCGCAAAAGAAGAGGATTTTGAACTCATAGATGAGGCTATAAAGCTCATTTAATATAAAAAAATAAATTTATAACTTTAAAATAATAAAAATAAACATAATAAGACAAAAAATGTTGTCCTGTTTTCTGTCCTTTTTTAAATATTTTTTGTCCCTTTTTTCCGCTTTTTTGAGGTCGGTCTGTCCTGTTTTTGTGATAGGTTGATGTCATCACTGATTGATTGTGACTTACTTTGATTCAGTTGCTCCTTGGTGGTAATTGGTAGTTTAAACAAAGTAAACTTTGTCTCTCTCTCTCAGTGAGTTTAGAATCACTGTGATTTTGAAATCACTGTTTAGCTTATCTCTACAGAGTACACTATCGTTCCAATTATTGAGTATTGTATTTATCTGTTTAGAACAATAATTATAAAAATCGTGTGCCGAATAATTCACACTACATATTTCATAAATACTCTGAAATCTGAAGTTTATATAAAGTTAAATTATGCTGCACAGATGAAATAATTAAATACAATATAATACCACCATATTTTCCACATTACTCTTTGAATTGACAGATATAAAGTATTTTGTATATCTTTAAATTCTTTCTCTTCGTAATTTTTTATAAAGCACATTTATGTTATGCTTCTTTAATGAAACATCATGATGCCAAGATATTATAGTATTTCTTAATATTTTTACCTTTATCAATAGTTTATCGGGTGCCATTCATTCATATTGTTATTCGTCGTTGTTGTCGTCATCGCATTTTCTATTTTTTTATTGTATGTCCTACCTTTGCTTATGCTAATGATTTATCTTCATTTTATACAGTATCTTTATAGTATAGTATGTACTCGTATACAAGTATATATAACATATTTATGTAGCATACATAAGTGTGTATTCCTGTAAAAAGTGTAACTCATGCTTGTCAATCAATTGAGGCGTAAAAGCGGATTACATTACATAACTTACGGCAACCCTTTTCTCACTCACTATACATACACGTATATGCGTATGAATGGATGTATGTAGTATTGTAGAACACACATGGACACACTCTCATACACAAACACACACACACACACACACACACGCAAATACACTCTATTACAAAAAAAAAAAAAAAAAAAAATAACACAAATGTATTTATTTAAATATATATCATCTGTTTGCATTTGACAGTCGCGTGGCATTGTCAGTTCCTTTCATTCATGGGATATCTATCGTATGAATCTCATTCCCATTCCCATTCCTATACTCATTGGTAGTGGGTAGAATATTTGTTGTTGTTATTGTTGTGAAATAACATTTAAAGGTTGTCGTCGTCGTCGTGGACACAATATGTCCTTAAATGCAAACCATTCTATTCTATTATATTCCATTCCATTCTATTCAGTTCCATTTTATTCTTTATTCTATTTTATATCATTTATATTGTATGTAGTCGTTGTAGTCGTCTATGTTCTTTTCAACTCTCTAGACCCAAATGAATGTCGTCGTTTGTCATAGTCGGTTGTACTTTGAGCGTCTTTTGCCTGTCTAAGCATTTGCTAAATAAGTTTCACTGTGTGTTGTGTTGGGTGTAATTCGGCGTGTTAGATGAAAATAGTATCTAGTGATACTAAAGCAAGTGGTGGAGGCTAAAGTTGTTTTGAACAACTTTATTGCAAGAGTAAACCACAATTTTGCGCTCTGATCTCAAACGCCGCTCATTTGACTAGACTGACCACTGACATTGTCGCTTCTGCCTATTTTTCTTCTGTTATTTGTTATGCTGGATGTGTGTCTGTGTATGAAGCATTGTTTTTTACGGACACAGGCAGAGTCCTGAGCTGTATCCTTTCATTTGAGTTGTTCGTTCATCTTATTTTTTTATTTTCATTTTGGTTGCCAACATTCATTTTAGGTTGCCTTGGGCGTTGTCATCGACTTTGCTTTTATCCAAAGAAACTTTTACCAAGTTTTGCGGTTACTTTTCGGTTGTCCTTCACCCATCCCATGAGTACAAATTCTTTGTATTTCACAAAGTGCAAAAGTTAATGGCATCATTTAAAACTGAATAAAAATGGCAATACAAATATTATACAATATACCACATGATAGAAAATTATCTTAGTCACTGAATTTTTTACCTGGTTTCACGTACTTATGTCTATAGCTACTGCATCAGCCAGTGTCATTGCCAATAATTACATTTGTCTGATCAATAAATTGAATTATGTAATTGAATATACTCGTACCTTTGAAATCTTACAATTTGTTTTTTATTTTCTAATCCATAATTTTATGTTTACATAGTAAAGCTCCACAATGCTCATCTCAAATGCATTATCATCATAGTCTTCTTCAGTGAAGCAACCTCTCTCTCTCTCTCTCTTTCTCTCTCTGTTTCTGGTAAAACATATGTTAACATTCTATATTCTTATGATATATACATATAATAAGTATTAAGATCAGATACCCCTAAGAGTTGTAGTAATAAATACAATGAATGGTTCCATAATTTAGATTAAACATATTGTTATATTAGAGGGTTAGTTTTTTTTTTGATTTTTTTAATTTGTATACAATTACGTTGATTTTGTAATATCTTATGTTGTTTTTCACTTCTTTTACTGCTTAAGTACCTACTGTCAATCAAATTTGACTTACATATTCGTATATACTATTTATATACATTTCTTGCTCCATCAATTTCAACCTGCGAGTACTGGTTTGGATGTTTCAAAAGTGGTGATTTTAACACAACTGACAAGGACAGCAGAGGAGGGCCACCAACGTTTGTTGACGCCGAATTGAATGAAATTTTGTGCGAAAACTCATGCCAAACCCAAGAAGAACTTGCTGCAACATTAGGCGTGACTCAACAAGCTGTTTCATTGCAGTTAAAAGCCATTGGTATAGTCCAGAAGGTCGGAAACTGGGTGTATCACGAACTCAATCGAAGAGACATCAAATAAGTTTATACATTGTACGAGGGGTACTATTTATATTTCGGTAATAGCAAATAATAACAAACATTTTTAAATGAAAACGGCTTTATTGTTTTTCAAAATATTCACCATGATGATCAATGCACTTTTGCATTCGTTCAAACCATTTGTCATAGCAGTTTTTCCATTCCTATTGAGACACTTCCAAAACATGGTTTTTGAACGCTTCAACTGCTTCTTCGACGCTCGTAAATCGTTGACCACGCAGTTTAACTTTCATATTCGGGAGCAAGAAGTCATTGGGTGGCTAATCGGGACTGTACGGAGGATGAGTCTTCAATTCGATGTTTTGACTACTCAAAAATTCACCTGTTTGACGAGATGTGTGAAAGCTCGCATTATCATTATGGAGAACAAATGGTCGTGTACCACTCAGAATTGACTGTCCTTCGTTGATCAAGCGGAGCAGTGGCCACATGACCCATTCGGCCGAAGAAACAGGCCACCATTTTCCTCGCAGTGCTTCGAACGCGAACAACTTTTGTTGCATTTGACTCGTCTTGGAAACCCACACGGTCGATTGCTGTTTTGTTTCCGGTTCATACGCATATATCCATGTTTCGTCCCCTGTCACGATTTTATATACGTCTTTTGAAGCACCACGATTGAACTTTTTAAGCATTGCCTTACCCTAATCGACGCGAGCCTTTTTTTGAGCTATTGATAAATTATGTGGTATCCAATGAATGCAATTTTTTTTTACAACTAAGTGTTCATGCAAAATCGAATGCATTGAAGTGGAACTAATGTGCAAGGATGCCTCTATCTCACAATATGTCACATGACGATCTTGCATTATCAGTTCATGCACTGCATCGATGTTTTGTGGCACAACAACTGATTTTGGACGACCTTCACGGAATTCGTCGGCGATCGAACTACAACCACGATTGAATTCACAATACCAGCAATATACTGTGGAACTGAGTTCATCGACACATTCTTGTTGAGATAATCCACGTCGGATGTTGTGAAAAATTATCCAACGAAAACCTTCTCTTGAAATTTCCATTTTTTAGCCAAATTGATTTTCTTAACTTACTGTAAACGAAACAAATAGCACTTATACATAAAAACGTTGTGAGTTGTGTGTTTATGCTAAAATATGTCAAACTTTATTATGGTGTTGCCAGACCTCTGTGCAGAATGGTGTTGCGCACAATCCATGGAGCCCCAGTTATGCAGTGCCTTGTTTTGACAGCCTTGGACTACTTGGATGTTGCTGGCAGCAGCGGTACCCCAGATTTGTAACGCGTAGCGTCAAACAGGAGCCACTACTTGTTTCTATATTGTCCTTTTGTTGTTGATGCTGGATAGCATTTAATAAGATGAGTAACACTGTAAAATCAAACTTTAACTCTATCCTCTCCGACATAAAAACATGGTCACTGCATTCTGGTGCTGCGGTTTCTCTAGATAAGTGTAAATTATTTCATATTTGTAAGAAGATAAATTGTAACTACTTAACCGTAACTTATAATAATGTAAATATCCCTAAATCACCTACTTTAAAAATCCTAGGTTTAATTTTTGATAGTAAACTGAATTTTAAAGAACACTGTAAATATATAAAACAAGCCCAGCTGCCAAACTAAACATTATAAAATACCTTACCTCTAAAAACTCTTTTGTTCACTGTAATACTTTAATGACTGTAATAAGATCAATTACGTTGTCTAAGATTGACTACTGCCTATCTATATATGGTACTGCGGCCAAAACTAACATCAAACATATTAAACCACCATACCATGACACCGTCAGAAGAAGTCTTCGCGCCTACTCTACAATCAAATATTTCCTCAAGAAGCCGGTCTTCCAACACTGCATCAACGGATTGAAGTTGCGAAATTCAGTTTAATCTCAAAACAGTTTGTGAATCACAACAAAAAACTATACGATACTATCAAAACAGCATATAATTCTGTGCGTTGTTTTCGGCGCTTATAAACAATTATGCAATGCATCGATTTCGCAAAGACAGTTGGACTTACTCAGTACCCCACCTGCTCGATTTTCTCCATGGACTCTGTAGCGGTCTGCGTTCATTGATATACTGGAACCATTCACAAAAAACGACACTTCCTCAGAAGAATATAGAGCTCGTTTCTATGAAGTTTACTGCGACCCAAGTCATAACACAACATTGTTCTTATTCACTGATGGATCAAAAACTTCAGATGCAAATTCGTTTGTTGTTGTCGACGGAACAAATACAACAACATCGGTTGGTTCTATTTTAAATTTCTGCTCTATCTTCACTGCAGAATCATGTGCTATTCTCCAAGCAGAACGATTTGCTGCTAATATTCAATCCAACGTCATTATCTGCACAGACAGCAAATAAATTATTAACTCCGTACGTAACCCCAACAGCAACAGTATAATTACTACTACAATCCGCGACTAGCTTATTCAGCATAAGCATATGAAACTTGTGTGGGTCCCTGGCCATGCCAAAATACTTGGCAATGAATTAGCTGAGTCCCGTACTAAGTTCCCTTTTAAAGAACCATGACACACAGTTAACATATTTGAAAAACCGACATCCTTCGCTTTGTTAAAGCTCATATATGGGAGAAAGACCGGATTTCATGGGATAACACAAGTCACCACTACAAGCGTTTAAACCCGAGTGCTATTTCTCCAATTTATATTTTTAATGCCAATTAAAGTGGCTTTATTGGATAGATAATTTTATGACTATGCATCAAGAAATTGAGTGAATTCTTAATAAAAAAAAATGACTACAAAAATCACGCACTGACATCAAGTCGGGGGCTAATACCATATAAAACCATAGTTCAAATTTATTATGCATTTTTCTGACCACCAACTTATGTACGTGGTGAGTGAACCTTGTCCCGCTTGATTTTATTTTAATTTGTGATTTTTAAAAATGTTTCTGAATATTTTTTTTTTGTTTTTGTGTGATCTGCATCTGAAGCCAAATACATTTTTCATGCAATTATATTTTCAAAATATTATTGTTTCGATGTGCAAGTCCAGAATCGTACTTATTTTGATTTCGTAAATTTTTGCAATTATTTCAAGAAATAATAAATATTATTTTTTTTGTGTTTGTTTTTGTTTTTGTTTTTCTTTTATCAAATGATGTTTTTACTTTGAGTTATTTTGTTTCTATCAATTTTTATTCGATATCTGTAATATTGCGCAAGTTGTAACGTGAGGGGGAAAAGACAATATTTTGCAGGCCACCAACTTGTATGTGCGTGGTGAGAATACAGTTACATTTCTTTATTTTATTTCTTTCGAAGTGAAGAAGACCTTGTTTAGCTTGATTTTATTTTGTTTTTCTTTTTTTATGCCAAATGCATTTTTTTATTTGTAATTTTATAAAGCAATTATGTATTTTGATTTTTATTTAAAAGTTATTATTATTTGTTTAGCCAAATGCATTTTTCCTGCAATTCTTTTTTCAAATATTATTATTTTGATTGGGGCTTTTTAGACCGTTTCGTAAGTAAATAGAAAAAAAGCACACTATTTAGCTTGATTTTATTTTGTTTTTTGTTTTTCTTTTTTTATGCCAAATGCATTTTTTTATTTGTAATTTTATAAAGCAATTATGTATTTTGATTTTTATTTAAAAGTTATTATTATTTGTTTAGCCAAATGCATTTTTCCTGCAATTCTTTTTTCAAATATTATTATTTTGATTGGGGCTTTTTAGACCGTTTCGTAAGTAAATAGAAAAAAAGCACACTATTGCTGCACAAAATGTTCGCAATGAAGTTTTAAAATAATTACTAAAGTTGTGATCTATAATAGTATTCATTTATTTCATTATTAGAAGCAATTTTAGTTTTGAAAGCAAACATATTATAATTAGTAATTAAAATAATTGAGTCAAATAACGTATAGATTTATCTTCTATATAGTGGGTCATATATATATCTCCACGCATTTTTGGTACATTTTTGAACAAAGATTTTCTTTATTCAAAATCAATTTCAATCAAGTACATATTGGACATTAATATCTATGATCTCTTGCCATTTTCCGGGTAGCTTCATAATTCCATTGGTGTAGAACTCAGCGAAAAACTTCGCCAAATGATTTTCATCCTCACCGTAATCTGCATAAATTTACATGTTTTTGCAGTGTTTTTACCTTTTTTATAGTAAAAAAGCATCACATAGCGTATTTCTTCAGATATTTCACTCATATTCAAATCTGTATAACTTTAAACACGAGCATCGAATTACACATCTGTCTTCACAAACACATGTTCGTTCAGATTAGTATTGCCAAATCTATGGACACCAACATCATCTACTGGCAAAAAACCGTGGATACGACCAATATTTGTAGTTTTATGCTGGATGCGCACCGAGGGAGGCTCATGCAAATCAATGTTGATTTGCCTACTGATACGTATCAGATTCGACAACAACCACAAGGAAAATGACGTCATTCGGGGGTTGTTGTTGTAGAATGTGATGGGGATCAATAGTCACATCAAGAATTAATGTGCATTTATTTGCAAATTAATAATGGTCACACTGGCAATTTCTGCCAGTGTGGCGAAGTTCTTGCAAGTGTTTCCAAGTTTTTTTTGTCTCTTTCCGTCTGTGACATCATTATCAGCTGATGTTGGAACATAACATTTTTAAGTAAACCATAAATTGTTAATTGTTTTAAAATATTTTAATAATATAAGTATCAGGAATTGAAAAGGGGACTGCAAGAACTATTTGCATGTATTTCAAAATGTTCTAAATCACATATTTTTCACAAATTTTTAGTTTTAATTTAAGTTCCACGTGTGTCCTTAACCAAACAAAAAACAGCTGTTCCAAAGACAATTGTATAAAATTTGAAAAAAAACTACAACAAATAACAAGGAAAAAAATCAGTGTAAACACCTGATGAAAAAACAGTCAATTTTATGCATTGTAAATCGACTATTAGATGTTCGAATGAACAGCTGATCGATTTTTATTTGTATTTCATGTGATTGGCAAGCATACAAATTAAAAATTTTCATTTCCATCAAATGTTTGTTAACCGAAACACTCGAATAAGTCCACTATTCTATGTTTCCCATTATTTAAAAATTATATTATTTTCAATCTCATCGAGTTAATTTAATTCTAAAATATTTCTCTTTTTCCAATTTTACTCTTCTTCTTTTATATTGTGCACTCTGGGCTACGTTCACAATATGCAGACATGCCACCTTTCACCAATGAGATTATTACCCCATAATACTAATTTCAAAATAATTTTAAATTATCTGTTTAAATCGTTATGTAAATTTTTATATTGTATTTATATAATAAAATCACTCGCGGTCCCTGCTCGGGCGCCAATTAAATATTTTATTTATATCATTTTCTTTATTTAATACGACACTATGTGTCTTACATCAGTTCTGTATTGAAACTAAACTAAAATCTAACTTAAACTTCAATATAAGACATAAGTCCAAGAGTAAACAAAGAGAAGAAAGGAGAAAGAGGATAAAGAAGTGAAATAAATGATAAAGGTGTACCTTAACTCATAAAATATGACGAGAAAAATAGTTTAACGGCAATGAACTCCAACACCCTTTGACCGATCAGCATGAAAGTTGGCATGTATGTACATATGTATATGTATTTCTTCATAGAGAATGTTCCCTGCAGTATGAAGGGATTGGTCCAAGACTAGTCAGCCAGCACAGGCGAATTCTTTTCCTCTAGTACATGTATTTTAGTGTCGTCTTTAACATAGTGATGTCATTGGACGGAGTCAATTGTCACCGCATAGCATACCATTTCACTAGTTTTTCGCCAGTCCAGTTTTACTAGTTTTTTGCTAGTCCTATATCGAATAAATAAAAAGTATTTCGTAGCCATTTAAAACAAATCATTTCATAATTTTTAATTCAATTCAATAATACTAAACAATTTAATACAAAATAAGAAGAGAGCAAACACACAAATTGACAATTGTTCAAAGTTCAATAAATGGATTTAAATGTTGCCATCATCCGCGATGGAATCTTCCTGTTTTTTTTTTTGCAGAGTGCTTCTTTTGCAAACGTGTTTTGTTGAGGTTTGCCAAGCCAATGTGTAAATATGATCCTCCAGGCATATGGGAAATATCGGGTGGTGGCTGATCACCACATTTGTAAAATTAATTGACATTTAAATTTTCTGACTTTAGAATTTTTAATAAATCCTGTGCACAAATACGCGTAGGTCTCTGTTTCACAAACCATTGTTTCAATTTGCCATTTAAACTCTCTTCATTTCTAATAAATGTTTCTACTATTCCTCCAACTTCTTCATATTGTTCTAGTTGAACTATGACAGGCTGTTCCCTATTACCACTGAACTCATCGCTATGTGCTTCGTTAAGACAACCGACCAAACCGGACTGTACCCCACTACTACTTGATTCACCACGGGCTACACTTTCAAACTTTGCCAAATTTTTCCATTTTCCCCTTTTTATCGAGCCGTTTTAAGTGCCTCTTGCTAATCACGATACTTCTTTAGAAGCAAAGAAAAACACAATAATTATTTAAATAAATGTACTTTTTCACTGTTTTACTTACCTTTGGTTATGATTTGCACTTCTAATAAATTTGCTGTTGATTAATTTCAATAAGGAAGACTAGAAACAAAGAAAAACACAATAATTTAAATAGATGCAGTTTTTCACTATTCTACTTACCTTTTTATGACGCCGGCAGCAAATAATAAGACAATTGTCCAATTGTTGATAATGAACGTTCACTGAACTTTGCAAAATTTCAAAACGTTTCTTTATCAATTTCTTTCGATCAGACTTTCCGCTCTCGACACCAATTCAAAGAGAGTAAACAAATTGTTCCCTCTCAATTGTTCTCTTTTACTGGCTCGCCTCCGCTTACCAGGTGACTAGGAATTCGCTAGTACAAAAGGAACTGGCGAATAACTAGCGAAACGAGGACAATTGCCACCGAGCATACAGCAACTCGCAAGTATTTATATACTTTCATATTTTTTTTTAATAAGAAGTCCATTTATTTTAACTCAATTCAATTCAATTTTCAATGTATTGCATGTTACTAATAACAAAGAGTATAAAACATATAGAGCAGACAACTCGCTCAATTTAAGCGGAGACTTTTTTGTAGCTTACTTTGTAGAGTAATCCAAGAGAAAAATAAGAGTAAATCCAACAACAATTGCGTGTAATCTGGGGTAAATCTTGAGGAACCAATCACACAATCTGTTGTTGGTCTTAAAAATTAAGAGACGCACTACTTAAATTAAGAGGCACACCACTTAAATTGAGCGCTCTGTCCAGTCTTTGCTTATAATATGTACATTTTCTTATGCTTATGATATCTTAAAAAAAGAGTTTAGGCTTTCGTTGCCTTCTCAACATAATTTATATATAAACGGGTAATATAAGCTTAATTTTTATATAACATTATTAAATATATATAATCGTAAGCCTTTTCGTGCCTGTGCACGCTAATCTCAGAAATGGCTTAACCTATCTGAATGCGATGCGTGTAGAAAGCTTCGTGTAACATTAAGCGTTTATTTTATCGAAATCGACCTACTAAATCAAAAGATATTCATATTTCGAATTATGTTGCCTACTTTTTGTCTGATTTTCGAATGTTTTCCTCTTTAGTTGCGAGGCAACATAAAGATCTGATAATTAGGAAAGAGATAAAAAAAATCCAAGCTATTACAAACATATTTCGAATACCACGAGAACGAAATCGGGGGCACAGCTTGCTTTCGTTAGTAGCAAATAATTCAACAAACGGGCTGGACAAAAAGAGAGCGAGAAACGAACAATGACTACAAAAATCACACACTAACATCATGACGGGGCCGCAGCAACTGATGAAAATGAAAAGCGTAATTGAAATTCGCTCACTCCATGAGCACATATGATTGAAGAGAAGAGCGAAAATGCATCTGTTGCAATTGCGGGTGTGTTGTTTTTGATATGTTGTGCACAAAACCAAACAACATCAGCAACGAAACAAGCAAAGTCATAGTCTTTGGTTTTTTCGTACGAAGATCAGTGAGGGACCCGCGCACTTCCCTTCATGACAAACGCAAATTAAGAGAGAGAATGTATCATACCACAGCAAAAACAACAACGACGACACAAACGAAGGGAGAAAGAAAAGCATCTTCGGCTGGTGGTCGCTCGCTCGTTCGTTCGGTCACTTGCTTGTAAGTTCTTATGTAAAGTAAACACATATCAGTAAAGCAATTCTTATCTCTCTTTTACTCTTGCATAAACATTCATTCTCTACGCTGCAGACGAACTAGATAATGTGTATCCTCCCTCTACGTCTCACAGAGCACCATCACATTTGATTTCTGTAACACTGTTTTTGGACTTACACCTCGCTTTCGACTATCTACACCTCGCTAAAGAAGTTTCACGTGATCATTCCCTTAATGATGATACTAATGTTTAAAACATTTTGGTTGATTTGACGTTAAAAAATATAAGAGAAAAAAAAATCAAATGTACTTTGCTCAAGAAAAGTAAGAATTCACATTTTTTTAACATGGTAGGAATTTGCTAGGGGTCTCATGAATTGTGTTATACATCGACAAATAGTGTTTTCGTAAATCGTTTAACAGAATTTCGTTTTGTTAGCACATGCTAAAAATCAGTTGTTGTTGAAAACAAAGTGCCAGTTGAATTTAAACCAACAATTAAAATGGTGGAAAAATGAAATTTTTGAAATATGTACAGAAATTGCAATAAATAGTTTTTTTTAGCAGACAATCTTTCGGATATCGCTACTAACGATGTGGTCAAATTCCCTATAAGTGAATTGACTGATCTGCGCAACGCAGATATACCTCTAGTGACAACTGCCGAAGTTGCGTCCATAGTTCGAGGGTTAAAAAGAAAGAAATCAACAGGTACTGACGCCTTTCTAACATACGAACTTAAAATCTTCCAACTAGTGTCTTCGTTTCGTTATCTTGCTACCGTATTTATCGACTGTCTTCATATCGGCTACTTTCCGCAAGTGTAGAAAGTAACCAAAACCAACGCAATTCCTAAACCTGGTAAACCAACGGACTCACCAGATAACTATCGACCTATTAGTGTTGTCTTGCGAAAGTTTTTGAAAAAGTTTTAAAGGAACGTCTCTGCCTTCATTTAGATACACACTCTATTATACTAACTACGCTTCAGGCCTCATTTGAGCTGCATATAATAATATGCAAAATGACAAGTCGATTGACAATCCCTAGACATACAAGCGGAGTTTGACACAGTATGGCATGATGTATTAATGCACAGACTAATTATTACAAACACACCATTTTACTTAATAAAAATTATACAGAGCTTTCTCACCAATCGAAAATTCTTTATCGACCTGCAAGGTGTCCAATCGAGTGTCCAGGGTATCAATGCTGGAATACCTCAGGGTTCGGTTTCGGGACCCATTTTGTATAACTTATATACCCATGATTTACCTGTACTAGATAACAGTAGCACATCCGTCTTTGCAGATAACACTGCCTTTTACTACATAGGAAACAACTTTGCTGGAATAGATAGTACCAAATGTTGAGTTCTTCCTGGGGTGGTTCCGGCAGTCGGCCCTCAGTGTAGTCGTCTTGTTGAATTGGTACACAAAAACACGTCCTTCTTCTTGGTGTTCTTGACTTGCTTCTGTTTTTCATTTCCTTCATTCTTACTTCACTAACTAAATTATAATACATTTGTATTGGGTATCTTTTATATTATTTTTTGGTTTATTTGCTTATTCTGTATTTTTGATTTCTTTTAAATTTAAAAAACCATAATTATTTAAACAAGAAATAGAAAAAAAGGGGGAATTTGCTCCAAAAGGAATACATAATTTAAAAGACAATACATTACAGGACAATACAGAGTCTTGCTAATAAAATAATAATTAATTTCTCTATAATTGTAAAATAATGATACAAGGAAGAATGATAACAAATTTCTTGTATGCTGTTCGCAGCATCTTAGGAATGATGGCCAGATATAAACAACAGGAAACATCAATTCCAAGATGTTTCTAACTTCAGAAATATACAAAAAATGGAATTTTGATTGACTAACTCTCACACAAATGAATGTTTGAAGATCTTCCCTTTACCATAAATCTCCAATAAAGCGATCTTTTGACTAAGAATAAATAAATACTTCGTATTTTTGTAACATACATTTAATTTAGCTTTAAACAATTTCATACACAAACGATTTTGATGATGATGATACTCCTAACTACTTACATAAGTTATTATAAAATATATAAAGTTCAGTCTAAATTGAATAACATTCTATTTATGGCAAATAGATTTAATTTGACCATTCTTATATATCTTTTAATTTCAGAAATGTCTGCTTCAATACTTAATTGATTCATTTTGCAATCAATTAAGCGAATTTTCCATATATTAAGGGCCTCTTCCAGGGTGCATTCTGTTATAACTTCATCATTCAAGAACTCAGTAAATTTATTTCCTCTCAGCTTGCAATTTCCAATATCTATTGGAACTAAAACTGATCCTGATTGGTTCTTGCTGTTTATTGTTGCATTAATCAAACGAAAAATTGATTTATTTTTATTTAATTTTTTTTCCAAAGAGTTGTGTTGCAAAATCAACTTGTAAAGTGTTAGTAGAAACGCCTTACAACGAACATGATTTAATTTTAGCAACACTTTCAAGTCGCGTCGATCATAATCACTTAGTGGCGAAAGCAGTGAGCCTAGTGATAGTTTCACTTTAACTATGCTCGTATAAAAGTATTGATTTTCTGGTAGTGGGTTTAAATGAACAAGGTTCAAAAATTCAACATTTTGATTTTTAGATTTTCCAATGCTGAATAAATTTTGTGTATTATTTTGACTTATAATAATTTTGTGACTTATTTCACTTCTAAGCTTTTAAAAAATATTAAAACTGAGAAGCAAAATAAATCAAATTTAAAATTATAACAATATGGTAAAAATTCAATGACAAATGGTTTAGAAATTTGTTGAAATATCTGAACGGGTTCATGTTACAGGACACTTAGTAAGAATAAGGCAAATTATGGAAAATATATTGTATAGGGGGAAGGTTTTAAGGTCTGGGCAGGGTTGGGCTTTTACGATTTGGCAGTATTTTTTTTTTCACGAAATTTGGCTTCAACTATTTATTGAAATACTTACCAAACTTTGACTGTCAATTTGATTTCTGTAAGCGTTAGCGGGACAATTGTCTGTTTTAACATTGTGAAATATGGTAGAGTCAATGTTCGGGACGAAAAATTTGAATAAACTATGGTATCTTCAAGGTATGTTCAAAAGAAAAAAATCAATTTGTCAAATTGTGTGGCTGTGATGTTTTTCGACGCGGGAATATCGATTGTTCTTAGCGTTGGGCTCTTTTTGTTGTCAGGTTGAATTATGTAAAACTGTTGCAGTAAATCCCTACTTATTATGCTCAGCACTCAGCATCTAACAATAATGCAGTAAGTTATCTTCACTAAATAATTTTTTATTTTCGTAGAGTTCATTGATTTCTCTACTGGATAATATCGTCATTAATGGTCTCTAGAACACTTGGTTGCTTGACAACTTCTGGCTATAATTTTCTCCAGCAGTTTAAGCAAGGATATTGTGTTCAGTGCCGAGGCTCAGGAGCGCGCACGCTTCGTCGCATATCGAACGAACCCTTACAATATCTCCTTGGTACCGCACCACAACATTCTCCTTAACAAATTACGATAAACTCATTTAACAGCGCCATCTCTTAACGTCCTACTTGAAAAAATTAAAAACACTTGCGTGTTGGGGAATCCTCATATAGAGGGAATCTTTAAGGGCAACCTTGTGGAACTATTTGTGGGGAACTCCCAACAAGTATTTTTTCAATAAAATTGAATTAATTCAGAAGTTACGAATGATTGAAACTAGACACCTGTATGAACGCATTCAGTTGCTTTGCATAACTGAGTACCATTGAATTTCGTACTAATTTTCGACAACACGCCAGTTTGAATGAATTCATACATAAGTCAAATTGAAACGAAGTCATATTTCATTTTTGTAGGTACACTTCTTGGTAAACATTGGCTAGAGCGGCTTAATACGTATTGAGTGGTGAATATTATTGTAATTGGTTAGAAGAAATCATAGTGTAAAGCATAGTTCGCAAGTAAATGACAGTTTTTTCATTAGGTCCACAAGCAACCGGTTGTGAAGAAACCAAATGTAAAAGGGACGAAAAAAACATTGTGAATTGTTTTTCGTTTTTAAGTATTTGTGTGCAAGCAAAATCACTTATTTTTCTTTGTTTGTGGCAGGGCCAACCACTAAAGGATTTATTGAGCGAAGTTAGTCAAAATGTCTTTCGCTTGTGCATTGCAGACGACTATTATGTGTTACCCAACAAACATTTTGATAATTACATTTTCAATAGTCGTCTTACTAAATAGTTTTGACTCCTTTTTGTGATTACATATTGAGTTTTTGGAAGTCTGCCAAGAAATATTTATATTTATAACATAAATAGTAACAAATATTAATTATAACAATAAATAATAATAAAAAACATATTATTATTACAAGTTTCATATAAGGGTCGCTGGGTAATATTTGCTTTCCCTCTTTTATCCCTCTCTTTCTGACACTTTCTCCACAACAAAAAATAATATTGAAGGGAATCATCATGCCATTGTCGAAACAACGTTGCCTGCCAGAACGTTACAGTTAATGGTAACCACTACAGGGCCATTATCACTTACTTTTTCGTGCCACAATAGAATGCTCTTATTGTGGAGAAGCTGTGGATGCAAACATGCCACACAGGGCGTGCCACAATTGATTTATTGAAATAAATGTTCGGTGAACGAATAATTTCGCGTTGTGGACCCGTGAATTGGCTTCCAAGATCATGCGATTTAACCCCGCTGGACTATTTTTTGTGGGGCTATTAGAAGTCTCTGGTAAACGCCGATAAGCCACAGACGATTAACGCCTTGGAAGACAACATTCGTCACGTTATCATTAACATAAGGCCTCCATTGCTGCAGCAAAAAAAAAATGGAAAATTGGACTTCGGACTTTCCCCGAGCGAGCTATGGTGGCCATATTCCGGAAATCATATTCAAATAAAAATGGTAAGGAATTATGTTTCGAATAAAGCCAAATACATGGCACTTAATATCATTAATCAATATTTCATTTCAATTTAAAGTTCTCAATAGTATATAGTAGTTTGTACAAGCTCTTCTTCATCTTTTTATTTTAAATCTCTGGATACACAACACTCTTTGTACAATCAATTGCAATTTCAAAGTCTTTGCTTTGGTAACTTTCTTCGGTAAAAATTTTAAAAATATTAATAATAATAATGATAATATTATGCACATATTGAAAAATTTTTTGTTTTTCATTAACCTGAACGCTGAATTATTAATCAAATATTCTACAAGTACAAATGCACGTGGGAAAATTTTAGAAGATGTGATTTTATCTGAAAATCTCGTCATTCTGAAAGATGGAAGCCCCACCCACTTCTCAACTCACCAAACTTTCACAAACAAAGATCTCACCATTTGTTCATCCTTCATTTAACCACTTATGTCCACTTTCACACTGGATAATCTCTACAGCAGTGATCACTTTCTAACAAAGACTTCAATAGCCATAGGCTACACTAATCATAAAGTCTCAAATAGCAGGTTTGTTACTGATAAAGCCAATTGGCCAAAATTTCAAACTCTTCTCGGTAAAATGTGCTTGAATTCTTCTTCGCACGATAACATTAACAAAGAATGCTCTACAGAAAATGATCCGTTCAGCTGCTCACCTGAGCATTCCTCAAAATTCCCCTCGTAGGGCAAAGAAGATAGTCCCGTGGTGGAACCGCAACTTAGCTGAACTCCGTTCCATTAAACAAAAAGCGTGGCACGTATATAAACATACACAAAATTTAGAAAACCTGATAGTATATAAAAATTCGAAGGCAAAATTTAGAAAGCATTGTAGGGAAGAAAAGAAAAAGTCGTTTATAAAACATTCTGAATCCATAAACCCCCTCACCCAGCCAAAAAAAATATGGCCTGATATAAAGAAAATAAATGGCTGTTATAATCCTACCATTACAATACAATTAAACTCAAGTAAAGGATCCTAAACAAATAGCAAATGAATTCGCATCTACTTGGTCTAAGTACTCAGATGACTCAAACTTTCACTCTTTTTTTGCTGACCTTAAAACACAAATATTAAATAACCCCTACGTTAACAACAACCCATCACCCATAAACAAATAGAATCTTGTGTCTCCCTCCTTGAGCTAGAGTCTACTCTATCTTCAATGAAAGGTAGCACCCCGGGCGTAGATAGAATTACCTATCCTATTATTAAAAACACACCCCTCAGCTTCAAAAATCGCCTACAACATGATACTCAGTAAGGATATTTTTCCACAAAATTGGAAGCTCGCAATCATCATTCCAATACCTGACCCAAACAAACCAAACCATCAAGTCGCAAGTTACAGACCAATTTCACTTCTGTCATGTCTAGGTAAACTGCTTGAAAGAATCGTTTCTAAACTCATTATGTGGAAAAAATCTCTTAAGCCCAAATCAGTTCGGCTTCAGGAAAGCTCTCTGGGCAACTGACGCCCTCCTGTTTTTTGAACACTTTTGTGCTATGGCACTGTCAACTAGTAACCATGTTTCGATACTTAGTTTAGACTTTGCAAAGGCATACGATAGAGTAGGAGCCCATGTGGTTCTTCGACAGTTAGCGCTATGGAAAATTGAACCCAAAATTTATTATTTTTTTAAAGCGTTTTTGAGTAACAGAAAGTTTTCTGTAAAGGCTAACAACGTCTTTTCTAATACTGCTAACTTATTCAATGGCATTCACCAGGCCTCGTCCTTATCAGTTACTCTATTTATCATAGCATTTAATGTTTTTTTTTTCTTTTGAAATTTTTTATTAAAATATTATCGCAAAATAGCATAAAATATTGTTGTGGTTATTAGAATAGTGACGTGGGGCGATTATATCGCAGTGTATATTTATCTAGCTGGCAACCTTCCGTTAAAAAGGTGATTAGGATGAAACCTCTCTAAACGACGTCATCTAATCCCTTGCGTTAGTGCCGGTGCCAGGATTTTTGGGTGGTTTTGTAGCCTCTGTTGATAACGGTTACAGCATTGTATGATTTCATCTCTCACAGTGGGCATTTTGAGACCTCTGTGCAGAATGGTGTTGCGCACAATCCATGGAGCCCCAGTTATGCAGTGCCTTGTTTTGACAGCCTTGGACTACTTGGATGTTGCTGGCAGCAGCGGTACCCCAGATTTGTAACGCGTAGCGTCAAACAGGAGCCACTACTTGTTTCTATATTGTCCTTTTGTTGTTGATGCTGGATAGCATTTAATAAGATGAGTAACACTGTAAAATCAAACTTTAACTCTATCCTCTCCGACATAAAAACATGGTCACTGCATTCTGGTGCTGCGGTTTCTCTAGATAAGTGTAAATTATTTCATATTTGTAAGAAGATAAATTGTAACTACTTAACCGTAACTTATAATAATGTAAATATCCCTAAATCACCTACTTTAAAAATCCTAGGTTTAATTTTTGATAGTAAACTGAATTTTAAAGAACACTGTAAATATATAAAACAAGCCCAGCTGCCAAACTAAACATTATAAAATACCTTACCTCTAAAAACTCTTTTGTTCACTGTAATACTTTAATGACTGTAATAAGATCAATTACGTTGTCTAAGATTGACTACTGCCTATCTATATATGGTACTGCGGCCAAAACTAACATCAAACATATTAAACCTCCATACCATGACACCGTCAGAAGAAGTCTTCGCGCCTACCCTACAATCAAATATTTCCTCAAGAAGCCGGTCTTCCAACACTGCATCAACGGATTGAAGTTGCGAAATTCAGTTTAATCTCAAAACAGTTTGTGAATCACAACAAAAAACTATACGATACTATCAAAACAGCATATAATTCTGTGCGTTGTTTTCGGCGCTTATAAACAATTATGCAATGTATTGATTTCGCAAAGACAGTTGGATTTACTCAGTACCCCACCTGCTCGATTTTCTCCATGGACTCTGTAGCGGTCTGCGTTCATTGATATACTGGAACCATTCACAAAAAACGACATTTCCTCAGAAGAATATAGAGCTCGTTTCTATGAAGTTTACTGCGACCCAAGTCATAACACAACATTGTTCTTATTCACTCATGGATCAAAAACTTCAGATGCAACTTCGTTTGTTGTTGTCGACGGAACAAATACAACAACATCGGTTGGTTCTATTTTAAATTTCTGCTCTATCTTCACTGCAGAAGCATATGCTATTCTCCAAGCAGTACGATTTGCTGCTAATATTCAATCCAACGTCATTATTTGCACAGACAGCAAATAAATTATTAACTCCGTACGTAACCCCAACAGCAACAGTATAATTACTACATATGAAACTTGTGTGGGTCCCTGGCCATGCCAAAATACTTGGCAATGAATTACTGAGTCCCGTACTAAGTTCCCTTTTAAAGAACCATGACACACAGTTAACATATTTGAAAAACCGACATCCTTCGCTTTGTTAAAGCTCATATATGGGAGAAAGACCGGATTTCATGGGATAACACAAGTCACCACTACAAGCGTTTAAACCCGAGTGCTATTTCTCCAATTTATATTTTTAATACCAATTAAAGTGGCTTTATTGGATAGATAATTTTATGACTATGCATCAAGAAATTGAGTGAATTCTTAATAAAAAAAATGACTACAAAAATCACGCACTGACATCAAGTCGGGGGCTAATACCATATAAAACCATAGTTCAAATTTATTATGCATTTTTCTGACCACCAACTTATGTACGTGGTGAGTGAACCTTGTCCCGCTTGATTTTATTTTAATTTGTGATTTTTAAAAATGTTTCTGAATATTTTTTTTTTGTTTTTGTGTGATCTGCATCTGAAGCCAAATGCATTTTTCATGCAATTATATTTTCAAAATATTATTGTTTCGATGTGCAAGTCCAGAATCGTACTTATTTTGATTTCGTAAATTTTTTTGAATTATTTCAAGAAATAATAAATAGTTTTTTTTTTGTGTTTGTTTTTGTTTTTGTTTTTCTTTTATCAAATGATGTTTTTACTTTGAGTTATTTTGTTTCTATCAATTTTTATTCGATATCTGTAATATTGCGCAAGTTGTAACGTGAGGGGGAAAAGACAATATTTTGCAGGCCACCAACTTGTATGTGCGTGGTGAGAATACAGTTACATTTCTTTATTTTATTTCTTTCGAAGTGAAGAAGACCTTGTTTAGCTTGATTTTATTTTGTTTTTTGTTTTTCTTTTTTTATGCCAAATGCATTTTTTTATTTGTAATTTTATAAAGCAATTATGTATTTTGATTTTTATTTAAAAGTTATTATTATTTGTTTAGCCAAATGCATTTTTCCTGCAATTCTTTTTTCAAATATTATTATTTTGATTGGGGCTTTTTAGACCGTTTCGTAAGTAAATAGAAAAAAAGCACACTATTTAGCTTGATTTTATTTTGTTTTTTGTTTTTCTTTTTTTATGCCAAATGCATTTTTTTATTTGTAATTTTATAAAGCAATTATGTATTTTGATTTTTATTTAAAAGTTATTATTATTTGTTTAGCCAAATGCATTTTTCCTGCAATTCTTTTTTCAAATATTATTATTTTGATTGGGGCTTTTTAGACCGTTTCGTAAGTAAATAGAAAAAAAGCACACTATTTAGCTTGATTTTATTTTGTTTTTTGTTTTTCTTTTTTTATGCCAAATGCATTTTTTTATTTGTAATTTTATAAAGCAATTATGTATTTTGATTTTTATTTAAAAGTTATTATTATTTGTTTAGCCAAATGCATTTTTCCTGCAATTCTTTTTTCAAATATTATTATTTTGATTGGGGCTTTTTAGACCGTTTCGTAAGTAAATAGAAAAAAAGCACACTATTTAGCTTGATTTTATTTTGTTTTTTGTTTTTCTTTTTTTATGCCAAATGCATTTTTTTATTTGTAATTTTATAAAGCAATTATGTATTTTGATTTTTATTTAAAAGTTATTATTATTTGTTTAGCCAAATGCATTTTTCCTGCAATTCTTTTTTCAAATATTATTATTTTGATTGGGGCTTTTTAGACCGTTTCGTAAGTAAATAGAAAAAAAGCACACTATTTAGCTTGATTTTATTTTGTTTTTTGTTTTTCTTTTTTTATGCCAAATGCATTTTTTTATTTGTAATTTTATAAAGCAATTATGTATTTTGATTTTTATTTAAAAGTTATTATTATTTGTTTAGCCAAATGCATTTTTCCTGCAATTCTTTTTTCAAATATTATTATTTTGATTGGGGCTTTTTAGACCGTTTCGTAAGTAAATAGAAAAAAAGCACACTATTTAGCTTGATTTTATTTTGTTTTTTGTTTTTCTTTTTTTATGCCAAATGCATTTTTTTATTTGTAATTTTATAAAGCAATTATGTATTTTGATTTTTATTTAAAAGTTATTATTATTTGTTTAGCCAAATGCATTTTTCCTGCAATTCTTTTTTCAAATATTATTATTTTGATTGGGGCTTTTTAGACCGTTTCGTAAGTAAATAGAAAAAAAGCACACTATTTAGCTTGATTTTATTTTGTTTTTTGTTTTTCTTTTTTTATGCCAAATGCATTTTTTTATTTGTAATTTTATAAAGCAATTATGTATTTTGATTTTTATTTAAAAGTTATTATTATTTGTTTAGCCAAATGCATTTTTCCTGCAATTCTTTTTTCAAATATTATTATTTTGATTGGGGCTTTTTAGACCGTTTCGTAAGTAAATAGAAAAAAAGCACACTATTTAGCTTGATTTTATTTTGTTTTTTGTTTTTCTTTTTTTATGCCAAATGCATTTTTTTATTTGTAATTTTATAAAGCAATTATGTATTTTGATTTTTATTTAAAAGTTATTATTATTTGTTTAGCCAAATGCATTTTTCCTGCAATTCTTTTTTCAAATATTATTATTTTGATTGGGGCTTTTTAGACCGTTTCGTAAGTAAATAGAAAAAAAGCACACTATTTAGCTTGATTTTATTTTGTTTTTTGTTTTTCTTTTTTTATGCCAAATGCATTTTTTTATTTGTAATTTTATAAA